>CABFWO010007573.1:6992-24004 GCA_902155825.1 Timema genevievae | reverse complement strand
CCCCTACCTCTTCCACACTATCACTCTAGCTGATAATACCCCCTCTGTTGTTGCGAACAATCCCCTCTTCAGAGCAATTTGTTTGGTGTATTTTTTTAGGAGAAGCGCGCGGGGGGGAGGGAGGACAATTCGAGGTCATCAAACAATCTAGGGGGAAGAGATATTTCGATTTATTTATTCTGTATCGTTGCCATCTGAACACGACTTACAATCTAACCTAAAATAGGTGAACAACTTTAAGACCATAATACAGTACGATTCTGATAGAAAGGACCTTTTAGAAAATGCCCACATTTTTAAATTCTTATTATGGAAGGTGGGTCAACATTGATAACATTTTATTTTGTTTTATTTTAATATTATTATTATTATTTTTCCATCACAAACTCAGCCTTAAACTATGAGTGAAGAATGACTCTGATCAGGGGATTTTTAGTGGATAGATGGTAGAGTATTGGCGTGCTAAGTTAAAGGTCCCGGGTTCAATTCCCGTGTTCAAATGTCAATTTTCAACTAATTCTAATTAATTATAGTATTAGTGTTATTTTATATTTATTTATAATATCTATCAAAAGTGACAGCTGCAGATCACTTGTCTTGACGTATGAACACGTGAAAGTAGACCTATTAACTTATCCACTGATATAATAAAATTCTTCATTTAAAAATGGGACTGAAGCTGCCCATACGCCTTTACAGGCCGAGGGTAAAAGGTGAGAAGGATGTATTTATTTTAAGAATATGCATCTGTATTCGTCAGGAGAGAGAATAGAAAGCCCATTTGGGGAGAAACTATCTCGAGTGGAGCCGGTCAGAACTGAAACCCAGCCTCTCGGATCAGAGTCGATCCCGCCAATACCAGCAATCCACCCTAACGTCCGGAAGTCCAAAATACTGAATTCCCTCATGCGCTTCTGAGGTAGGCACGATTTAGTCGCACCCGCATGGTGCTACGCTAAGGCGTCAGTCTCGCACCAGGCTGGAATGCCAATGACGGGGAGATCAGAGTTCGAACCCCGTTCGGGTGAAGTCTTGTGCTGATATAATCAGTCGGTTCAGAAAGTTAATAGTAAATAACTTAAAACCTAGATAGAAAGTGTTTAGATACGATTATTTTAGTCAAAATCATTAGAGCCAACTTCAAAAAAATCCTCTTTTTTTTTTCGCCTGAAAGTTAACAAACTTCTCTTAATTTTAGGGTTTTATAGTCAATTCCATAAACTCCCCCAGGAAACTTTAGATACCAAGTTTTAACCCGAAAGGTAAAATGTTTTCTGCTCAAAGTCGAGATACAGACAGACCAGACGGGCGGCATCGTGAAAACCACTTTTTCGGATTCAGAGGCTCATGAAACGTCGACATCCCTCAAAATCTCAAATTTTGTTGACGATCACAATATTTTCTCTCTCTCAGAGGTCGCGATAAAGGATAAAATATTGATATAATCAATTAAAACTAATAATATAATAAAATGTTATCAATATTGATCGCTAATATATCTTATTTTTATTTCCTAGAAAGTGCTACAAATGTTAATTTCGTAAGAAAGTCAAGGTATACCTTCACTCGCCCGAAGAGGGAGTGCCAATCTCCATAAAATGAGGTCTCCCAGGCGAGAGTCCCGTGACGAGACCCGACTCTGTCAGCTATAATAATTACTAGTAACGCCCACACTCTGCCCCAGATACTATATCGGCGCCGCTAGTTTTTATCGTCAGTCTTAGGTCCTCATTTCCTTCTCTAGGTTGTTTATTGCCCCATCTAACCGTCTCTCGGTTATGACGTCATCCCCAAGTTAAACACGCCTTCTCATAGCGCGGGGATACCAACACCAAATTACGACGGACGAGAATTGCACATTTTTTTATTTTTTTACATTTTGCTTGTGTTTGTGGTTGAAGGTGAAGGGAGGGTGGGAGGTAAAATACATTTTATACGAGGGTAGTATTCTTGAAATTCAAATTGGTGAAAATATAATGTACACTCCGTTTATACTGAAAGGTCTTGTCTTTAAATATTACTTTATAGCCTTATCTTATAAGCTACACCATAGGAGAACCAACCAAGGTAGCAGTCTTACCTTGATGGATTACACTATGATTTTATCTTATAGTTTATATCATAGTGGAATGATCCAAGGTAATCTCGGAGAATGCGAAGGAAAAAATATAAACTTCAACACCAAAGAGAAATTATTGAAAATATGTTAACTTGAATACCAATTATTATAAATCGTAAGACCGTGGTAAAGATAAGAATATGGAAGGAGCGAGGTCTACTGTTCACAACACTAGTTTTTTGGTATTGATTGTAATTATTTATCAAAAGTGACAGCCGCATTTACATGACTTGACGTATGAATACGTGAAAGTGTAATTAGTAAACTCTCTAGCAATCAGCTAAGATCTTTCCTATGAAAATTGGACTCCAGGTTTAGTGTTTATATTGCGTAAGGATTGTAACAAGGTTCTCTTTATTTTTATAGCTATCTCCAAATTTAGGTTTCGTTTTCTATATTGCCATATAATTATTTATATTTTTATAATTCTAAGGAAGTTTCTTTTTATTGTAAGCTTTAAACAATCGTGTTAGTTAATTACGGCGAGCGTTCAACCTATCACAATTTAAACAATTTAAAAACTATTTTATTAAATGGTTGATTTAGATTTATTGTCACATTTATTTGAAGAGGAGATTGGAAACTATAATTTAATATTGAATCTTGACTTCCGAATTCAGTGCTTGCTGTATTTTATTGTAAGTGACCAATCTCGTGTCCAGGTGAGCTTTAAATAAACCATTTCCAAATTCACATATTTGCATAGTAATTTGTTTTAGGCATAAACAAGAAAAATTCAATCTGGCGAAACGTTAAATTTATAGCTCTCAATAATAAGAGTAGGGCCAACGATAGAAATGGCACTTGCCGAAAAGGGCGGGCTGTGATTGGTCCACGTGACTCCCGCGCTTGCCACTGATCTAACTGGCCTCAAGCAGACTGCTGGACTCTTATGGGAAATATATTTCTTTCGAGACATTTTCCCTCATTACTCGAAATTACGCCAAAATATTTTTATTTTGGATGTAGAACACATTGATAAAAGGATGTAGGATTCCATTCAATACCCTCTGAACCAAAAAATTAAAAAAGAAAAAGAGTTTTGCTCAATCAAAAATTGAGAATGAATTGGTAACCGGGAAAAACTTCACGGATTTGTCATGTGAGTTCTTTTTTATTTTGATTTGGGTTTAGTAGCCCTAATCAATCATACATCAACATGTTTTTATTATTCTTTTATTTTTATGTAATGATAAGATATCAATAAATTGGTATTAAATTTAAATAGCCTGAACCAGTACATTAAACTTGAAACAAAATCGTGTGTTATAAGTTAAAATAAATATTCACGATATATATAATAAATATATTACAATAATAGTGAATGGCTTGTTCCTCATCTTATGTTCGATTTACTTTGTTGACTTAAACAAATAAGTTATCATATCAAACAAATAACTTCGAAAACATGTTTAAGTCACTTCAAACAATGTTCATAAAGCCCTAACAACTAAATCAAAGTGATCCTAAAAAGAAGGAATATTTTTCTCGGACGTTCAAACAACATTGACAGCCAAACTTAATTTATAATTATCGGTAGAGTAGGCCTAGGCTATGAAATAAATTATAAAGTTACTATCTTTTCTATAGTGATCCTTAAAAGAACTAAACAATCAACATAATATCTTAAATAGTTAATTACAATAATAATATTAAAGAAACATAAGAAAAATGTGTAAGAATTAGATTTTACTGTCGAATAAAATGTATTTGTTTTGCATTTTCACGCAAAAAGGCTTATCTATTATTAAGCTTCAGGTTAAAACATAACGATTAAAGGTCATTTTTAAAATACATTATTAATTTGGGATATTAATCATCATCAACATCATCGTTCCATATTTCAGGTTGAAAATTGGTAAACTATTAAAGGCATTTCTAGGCAGGCTGATACTTGCGGTGGTTTTCTATTTCCTTCTTCGGTTTGGAGGTGAACGGATAACAAAAATATCCTAATCCAAAACCAGGAAGGGAACTTTTCCACTACAGAAAAAAAAAACTAACCCGTCCTGGAATCGAATCCAGTACCTTTGGACTGTAAGCCAAATATGCTGACCATCAGACCACAGAACTTGTCGGGATATGAATAGGTCAACCTTGTTAATGTAAACTAGACATAATTTCGATTATAACTATACTAACATTTTTTAAACAACGATATCACAAATTATTCTTAAAAAATGCTAACGTAAGAATACAAATTCATTTATTAAAGTCAACCATGTGTTTTATTAAAGAATGCACTTTTTTTTATGTCATTGATCAAAATGTCAATATATTTAATATTTTGTAAATGTGTATCATTTACGCAATTCTATACCAAACTATATAATCTACTGTCTAGGATTTTTTTTAAGTATGTAAATTTTTTAAGGTGATCAATCGCGTACGCCCATCTATAATAAACAAATGGATCTCTCTCCAATAATGTAATGAATGTTCAGTATAAATATCCAAACTCGATGCAATGGTAAAATCCGAGTTTATGTATCAGGAGTTCAAAAGTCCAAGAGGTGGCTAAACACAATCATATTTTTTTCCCCCGTTTGTATTGATATGAAATCCCATTTAAACTATGCCAACATCTTTTTAATGATCCAAGCTATCTTGTGAAAAGAAATTACTTTACATCGACACGTTTTAAATATATTCCAATAAACTTACTTTTGTCACATATAGCGCCATATAATGGTTAGGTCAGTAAAGCCGGCCGCCTAGCAGACGACTCTTGATGGCCGTACTCTTGTTATACAGAGCTCTAGTTAAATTATATCAGTAGTGCCATCTGTTGTATCAAGTTAAAATAAACAATTTGTGAATATTTTTTTTATCTTTCTACTGCGATCTAGTATCGTTTTATTACACTAAAATGGAATATAAATCATTTTATTTATTGCTACCAGAGCAGTCTTAGCAATGTTGGCGCTTACTGCACTCTAGTAGCGCTGATAAAAACTAAGAATTAATAGTATTCAGGTTCTCCGCGAGAGTGCAGTACCACTAACAAATTAAGGGTTTTTTTACATAGCATATTGATCTAAAAGTTTATTTTGCAATACAAAATGTTTAAACAATGTACAACATTTGTTTTTTCAGCAATGTATTTTTTTTACTATGTTTACATTATACATCACTGTTTAAATAAAATAATAAATTTTAACTCTAAATTTTGTTGTTACCTTGTCATAAATTTGTATTAAATCTTGATTAAATTTGTTATTTATTTTAAAAATTTCATGAAATGTCTTAAATTGTTTGATAGGATCACTCGTTATTTGAAATAACTTTTAATAATATTACTAGAGGGTATAAGGGGTTGAGAGAAGTTATATTTGAACAATAATAAATAATTTAATATCCAAACTTATAGCTCGCCAAGGAGATAAGTAAAGTGGCTATAAAAAACCAAACATATAATTATATCAGTTTCATTGACGACTTCATGACAAAAACAGTTTCTCTCTTATATCATAATTATATTACATCTTACTACATGACAGCTCAGGAAGGAACTATATTTGCGCCATTACTTAGATATTGTTATATAATATTTACTGTCCTAAATATATATATATTTTTTGACTCTACAGGTAGAGAAAGTATTGTGTTCGTCAAAAAAATCGAACTCGAGATTTTTATGAATCTCGACGTTTCATTACCCCTCGAATCCGAAAAAGTGGTTTTTGAATTTCCGTCTGTTTGTCTGTCTGTCTTTACCTCCGACTAGAGCCTAAACTATTTTACCGATCGGGCTAAAACTTCGTATCTAGGGTTTTCATAGGGTTGCCCCAAGGTGTTTTAAGAATTGGATATCTAACCCTAAAATTAAGGGTAGTTTACTGGGGGGCAAAAAGAGAAAAAGTCGATTTTCTCAAAATCGGCTCTAACTATTTTGATTAAATTTTATTTTAAAACATTTATAAATATTCCAAACAAAATGGCTACCCTCAATATTTCGGCAAAATTACTTTAAGGACTCGGGTCTGATGTGTAAATTATTATTTTTTATCATATCTCCGAAACTATTTGAGATATAAAATTACTTATCATTACAAATATGTAGATCTATTTATAATACAAATATTTTATTCTAAGCATATTTTTATCAAACCAATAACTTTCAATTCTGAAAATTTAAAAATGACACCTCGACACAGTTTCTGAGATATTGGCAAATATATTTGTACAATTTTGTGAGCTTTAGTTATAAAGAGATACTACTTAAGTTTTAACGCAATAATTCTCCAATGCCATAGAGTAATTAAATATAAGTCTCTCAAAAAGTTTGTTATTTTTCCTTAAACCTCTTAGGAGAAATGTTTGTACAACAATGCTATATCTCCATTTTAGACTCAATATTCAATATTTACATTTTTTTTATTGGTCAAAATTTATAAATGAAGAATTTAATAGCAATGCGATGACATGAAGATGTGCAACAACTAATAAAATGGCCAAAAATTTTAACCGGAAGTCGAAATTTTAATACGAAGTGTTGATCCTTGTGGACCCATATTGATCTTTTTTATCGGTCCAAACATACAAATAAGGACATTAATTCTTTAAAAATAAAATTTAAAACAGAACCCAAAAAATGTTTCACATAAATATAGTGCAATTTATTCTTGGGTTTGCTAGTGTATATTATTTCGTTTCACATATATTATGAGTTTTGAGTAAATATTTCTATTTATACAATAGAGCGAGAAAGTCCGTGCGGAGTTCCGTACTTTTTTTTTTTTTAGTATCGCCACTAAACTAATAATACTGCCGAAATAAATAGGTAGCGTTAACATTCAGCCCAAATTAAAACCTAAATTTTTATAATAATGTTCATGTTTATTTGGTGAGAAGTAATAATAATAATTAATAGTAAGGTTATATTTTCTTGTTTATTATTTGTATTCCCTTCTCCTTATTTTGTATATGTTTTAGTTTTTCTTTTATGACAACAACATGTTTCTGTGATTTTTCACCATCTTCAAGTCTGATATGTATTAAAGATTATTGATTTTACTTCATAATATTAGAAAGTTTGTGAAATTTTACGGTTTTATATGGAGTAATTTTTAGTGAGAGATGAGAGAGTGATATCACAATAAAAATTATTACTCCATATAAAACCGTAAAATTTCACAAACTTTCCAATAATATGAAGTAAAACCATCTTTACTATCGATTAAAACCTAAATGCTTACTTTTTTGTGATCAACAAACAACAATAAAAACATTTTACGATATTATTGGTACTATTTTGTAGATTTGGATAGTCTCTATTAAAAGTGATAGCAACAACTTACATGACGTGACGTATGAATACATCATGAAAAAATTAGAACTTTTGTGACTGTCACAAAGTTCCTTACTTTCTAAATCAGCCTTTATAGTACATTTGACGTTCTGGAAAGAAATTATTGAATATTTAAATGTATTATAAGCAACTAGCGTTGTCAAACTTTTAGTTTTGTCAGTAGCGCGATTATCTCCAAAGCTATTACATACCAGGTTCGATTCCCAGCATGACCTAAAATTAACACAGCCTTGGACAAAACTGTGGCTTCCCTTTTTATTTTGATGGACTAGCAAGGCGATAGTGTATATGTGTTTGTTTTATAATGGAGTTAGCGTGTAAGTCGCGTGTTGATATGCTCACTCTGTTCACAAAATAATCCCAACGTTACAGGAATAAAAATTATTATTATTATTATTATTATTATCACCGCGTCTTACTACCCGTTCGGGTTATACGCAAGGAATAAAAATTAACATCCTCTGAGTAGTAATGAGGTACCTAAATAAAAATATCGATACTTTACCCAGATCGATAAAATAAATAGAACATTTTATCTCAATGTCATGTTTTTAGTGTTTATATGTACAAAAAATAGTGATGGGTTTTCTTTATATATCTTTAGAATATGTCTATTTATTAAGAAACAATGAATACAGCTTTTAGATTATGAAGACAGCTTTTAGATTATGAATTTTTACTATACCTTAAATTAAATCTCTAAAAAATAATAATACAATAATTATAATATTGTAAATTAGGTGTATAATTTTTAATTCCATAGAGTAAGAAAGATAGTGACACTTATTTTTTTTTTATTAATCCCCCTTAGTATATTTTTTTCTCAATTATAGTAGAGTCTCGTTAATCCGAACTACGCTAATCCAAAATTCTGATTAATCCGAACAAAAGCGGAAGAAAAAACAAATTTAATTTTAAAATAAAATTTATTGTAATAGTACAAAGTAGCGAAAAGAAACAATGTATGAATTCACTCAATTTGTTTTGCTTTCAAAAATGATGAAAATAGCATATTCTAGGGTACTTACAACATATATTTATTTATTTAGCATGTTCATAAAATCAGTAAGTCTCTTTTGTCGTAAACAAGTGATCCTGTAACTCACCCCACCCCGCCTCCTCTCAGCTCGTGAATAGCACACACGTAAACACGCACATTGGACCTTGGTGAATTTTTAATTTACATCAGAGGAAAATATTTCGGTTGGTCCGAAAATCTTGTAATCCGAATAGGTCTCTATCCCAATCAGTTCGTATTAACGAGACTCTACTGTATATAGGCTGTAGCACCGTGTCTAACTAGCCTGTCGGGTTATACGCATATGTACAAATTCAACTAATGTGTTAGGAACGGGGAAAGTTGAATTTAGAAGAAGTGTACCCAAATTTTCGTGGAAAAACAATTTGGGAAAAACCACCCTCAGTAGACACAACCGGTATTCGAACCCCGATCTCTCCGTCATCGGCAGTCTAGTCTACTGAGAGAGTGACCCCTAAGAACATTCCACCACTGAATCAGGTAAAAATTACTATTAAAACAAAAATAAAATTTAAGACTAGAGCCTATAAAATGTTAGGACTTACCGTCTTCTTTTTATATCAGAAAGATGAAACCTTTTATTTATTTATTTAGCATCGCGTCTTACTACCCGTTCGGGTTATACGCTAAAGTACTAATTACGCTAATGGATTAGGAATTGGGAAAGTCGAATTTAGAGGAAGTGAACCCGCATTTGCGTGGAGCGAGAGTGGAAAACCATTTAGGAAAAACCACCCCCAGTTCACCCGATCGAGATTCGAACCTCGATCTCCCAGTCCTCTTGCAGTCGGGCTCAACACGACTAGCGGGTTAGCCAACTACGCCACCGAGGCGGGTATGATACCTTTTATCTACAATAATGGTATTTAGTATTAAGACTTTTAAACTTTGTGGTGACAATGTTCAAAGTGAATGATGACAAATGCGTGTTCTTGTGTCGTGATAACTCTCTTTATAAGAGAAAACACCTGTCTACACGCTCACGTAAACATTTTTTTGCAATCTATCGTTGGTGAGTAAATAGTATAAAAATGTATCCTAATAAAGGACCATATCAAAATGTAATTCATCTTAAATTGTGTATCTCTACAACGTTTATTATAAGAAGAATCTTGCCGCATAGTATGTTGGCTCATCAACAGGTCGCAAAGATCATGAATTCGGCCCACAATCGGCCTGCGGGCTGCTAGTTTTGACATAGCTTCTTTAGGACCATCCTCTCACATCTCGCACAAAAACCTCCTCAAAGCTCTGAGGCCCTGATTCATCAGGGGGAGTCTACGGACTCCTGGTGAGTCTATTCTCCCTCCCCCTACCCCTTCAGACCGATGCTACGCGGGGGGGGGGGGACCCCCGACATCTGAAATTGAAATCTTGGGAGGGATGTTTACCTTGTTAATTGTTGAAAAAAGAGGGAGGAGGGGCTTAGCCCACCTGGGGTTGGAGCTAATAGTACTCCCACAAGCGGGGGGAACAGGTTGGGAAAATGGAGGGGGGCAGAAAGGCAAGGTTTATCTCGTGGCTGAATGGTTATAGAGGTTGACTTTCAATTTAGGGGACCCTAGTTTCGATTCTAGCTGGCGCATATGATGTATGTATTGGTCTATTCCACTTCCTAACTCATAGAGTACTAATTGTGTTAGGCCTATACTCGGAGTCGGCCATAGTCCAACTAATTATATTTTACAGTCTCGTGTCGTGAAGTGTTTCCAGGTTAAGCAGAGCTCGTTAAAGCTCTACATGTGATATGTTATAGGTTATCACCGGCTTTGTCCCCATTTGACCAATCACACATTGTCTCTGCTCTACACACATCACATGGAAATGTTGATACCTGAGCAATTAGTGTTCTACTGAGTGATGACAACATATCACAGTACAGTTTATACTAACACTGCTTACCCTGGCAACACTCCACGACACAACATAATTATTGTCTCCGTGTTTCGCATCTTTCCACCCGTCCGCTATATCTGTTATGTTTACACTAACGGAAAGGTTGAGGAAAGTATAATTTGCGGAGGCGAACAACATTACCCTCATCATAACCGTCAGTCTTCCGACAGAATTTTGGAGAGCAGAACTTCAAATTCACTGTGATTGGATTTAATTTCCTTTTCAAAAAACCGATGAATTGCAGAGCATGTGCCAATGTTTCCCTTCTGTTTACAGTGGACTTTGCCTGAATGTCAATTCCCTCATTTTGAGGATGTGCTTTATTTTTATAAGATTGATAGTTAATAATTGATAGTATTGTTAAATAAACCGAAATATTGTAATAATCAAATGAAACAATAAAACACCAACGCTCAAAAACGACGCGAGGCCCAACAATATCAGATCGAGTGGGAATATAAACCAAAGAGTAGACCCAATTAAAATGTGCCATATACCTAGGGTAAGCGAAAATGAGCCTTGAATAAAGAAGACCTAGGGGTGATTGTAACAATATAGCTTTCAAATGTAATTTAAACAGGTCGTAGAGGAAAAACAATTAAAATTTAGAGATGTTTCGTAATGAGAAATGAATACAAATTTATTTAACACGAAAAAAAGTTTGTTTTGTTTTTCATAGATTGTTTACCATAGCAAAATTTCATTGCTAAACGAAAAATCATTTGAACAAAGTGTTTTAGTTACGGAAATAACATCATACACCGAAGAGCGATAAATGTTCAATAGGGAAAGAGACAAATAGGCCTATATTTTATTTTACAAATTAAAGACGACTAATTTTTACTGCGTTAGTTGGATCGTCTGTCTTACCTTTAGATGATCTGATATTCGAGGAAAAGTGATGTGACCGAGAGGTGTCCCTGATTCTTCTCTCTTGAAATAATTCACCATTAAATAATAACAATTACAATTCTATATGAAGCGAAACTCGAGTCCAGTTTGCATATACACATACACACGTGATTACCGCGAGATCAACGCGCAGTCAATTCTAGCCAGAGAACATAAAGAAAAAAGGGGTAAGCGATTAACGGGGAAGTTGACTGTATAGAGTTTTTAAAATACGTATTTATGAAGAAAGAAACGACTCCTAGTGACAAATCAAAATACTACATATAACAGGCTCCGTGGCTCAGACGATCAAGTCCACACCAAACAAATACAATGACCTAAGAGCGGTCGATTTACTAATAGTTCTGTAAATTTAACTGTAGCTGGCTTCTTAGGGTTGGTTATCATATGATTAAGTAATTTAAGTCATTAACACCTGCAAGTGACACTAGCACCTGTATGTGAGCGTCATATCTCTTTAGGACATTATCACTTGCATATAAGCGTGGTTTTTTTTTCCCTTTAGGACAATAATACCTGTAAGTGAGCTTCGTTTCATTCTTTAGGACAGGAAGATGGAGAAACCAACCTTAATTTGTTTTGCTCAATCCGGGCAAGCTCATTATGTAACACTTTTTTTTTCAAGTTTTTTTAAATTTATTTAAAGTATGTCTTACTATCCGTTCGCGTTCTACGCAAATGTAGGCCTACTAATTACGATAGTGTTTTAGGGAGGATAAAGGTTGGATTAAGAGGAATTGTGCCCTCATTTGCGGGGAATGAGCGTGGAAAATCAGTTGGAAGAAAACCCCTATACACACGGGAATATATCCAACTGAAATTCGAACCCCGATCTTCCAGTATATTAGTCCAATCGATTACCGATGTGCGTTTGTATTTTTAAAGTTGAATTTAGCTGTTGATTAAAATTAACATAAAGGTTTAGTTAAGATTTATTTATTTTGTATGATGAATATAAATAATATTTTAAGAACCTAAAATTTTTATTCTTTAACCCTTTTACTTCCTTTTTCCCACTACATAAGCCATATCTACAGCCGGTATGGTTGGGGGGTAAGGGGGAAGGGGAGTATTCCCTAGTATGCATCTCCTAATGAACTGTTCTGTGCACGCCTCTGTATCCAAATACAAATGATTGTCATTGTTTGAAATGTCCGAGCCTCATTCAGAAGCTGTTTTACATTGCGAGGTCAATGTTTTTGATCCAAATTGTTAAACTACATTATTTGGACTTGCGCCTAACTGGAACACTAAAGGTATGGAGTCTGGCTGCTATTAGTATTGTTCTTTAGGAGTTTGCATCCTTGTATTAATAATAACAATACTTTAAAAAATTCCATGGCTTCAGCTCACAAATGAGTCATACCGACCAAGCGGCAGACGTCTGTTGGTGAAGATAGTACAAACTTCTGCGGATAGAGGTTGTCAAGTGATCAGCAAGACAAACCATGTCTGTTAATCTCAGTTTTCTATACTAAAGCTGCTACTTTTTAATTAACCGTTTTAAAAGCAGTTGAATAAGTTATCATTAATGTACAACTCGGTTTAAAAACCATTCAAACTAATTTATTTTTCTTTTGAAAAAAAAACACTACAGAGGTATTTGATTTTTTAGATACATATTTTTTTAAATTTAATTACATATCTGTACAAATATTACCAACAACAAATATCATCACAAAGAATTCATTCACAAAGTCAAAAGAGTATTAATATAATATTTATATCACTCAACAAATCACATTTTACAGCAAGTACAAGAACAACGATATCATCAATCAAGTCAGTGAGATCAAAAAACTAGCTATATACCAATTATAAATGTTTATATAAACAATGTCAAAGTAACATAGCTCCACTTATATAGTCTTTAAAGAAAAATAAAGACAGTCAATACCTGGAATAGATATATATATATTTTTTAAATCATTTTACTTTAAACCTAAATGATTTCTGTCTTCACTGTTTAATCGATGATTTTACAATACAAACATTTATACAAACTATCAAGAGGTATGTAAAAATAATACAGAACATTTTAAACATGAATACAAAATTATGCTTACTATTTATCTCCATTTTGAAACATTAGATTGTTAACTATTATTTACTATTCTAAATGGCTATCGTTAATAATAGTTTTATTTACATAGTAATTAAATTATTCATAGGTACTTGTAAACTGTACATCTATACCCTGATAGTCACTGGGCTAATTCTCCCTTGGCAATATTGCCAACCTAAGGTCTTCTAAAATTCAAAATTACGATAACAATTACCAACCCTAGATAAAAAAACACACACATAAGAGTCATTAATTAATTCAAACTACAAATAAAGAGTCGATGTTTGGCATCAGTGGTGGACGGACGTGTTTTTCTGTTGTATTAGAGACTGTGACGTCATCAATGTTGTTGGATACGGTGGATTCCGGTGACGAGTGCGATGTTTATTCGGCTATTACAGAACTATACTCAAATATTCGACAAAATTCTCAAACTAGTGCCATAGGGTTAAAAATCAGGTCGTTCAAGATCACACCATCTAATAATCAAATTATGAAGAAAGCTAAATCTAGTGTAGGGCGTGTTGCGGTCAAACCAACGGGACAGGCGTCAGCCAAAGTTCCCAAAGTAGCTAATGCCAAAGCGAGTCAAATTGGGACAGTTGTTTCAGATGACAGTATTGCAGTCGAAATAGAGGATGTATTTAATTCTTCTAATCCAGGGCCGTACAAAATTACATGTTCAAATACATCACAATTAAACATTCAGAATTTACATCCAATGAAAATAGGAAAGGGATTATTTCCTAAGTATAAGAGTGTAGCTTCCGGCAGGGAAAAATCAAATTGCTGTGGAATTGTCATGTATTAAGGAAGCTAATAGTCTTGTGGCAGATAGGGAACTGCATGATCTTATGAAGGTCTCAGTTGACAGGGTGGGTCATAATGAACATCGGATAGGAGTTATTCATAATGTTCCACTAGAGTTTTAGGAGGAATTTATTAAGGAAGAGTTAGAGAGAGAAAGTGAATCTTCAATATTGCAGGTACGACGTTTTAATAGGCGCAATCCTGATACATCTGAGCAGTTTGATCCCGTTGGTACAGTAGCGGTGACTTTCGTGGGCAAAGAGCTACCATCCTATGTTGTGATGTGTTTTTAGGCTGGAGGTTAAACCTTATATTTATCCAGTGATGCAATGTCACAATTGTTTACGTTTTGCACATCTCGTTGTCAACTGTCGTAGTAGAGAGCATAGGTGCGCAAAGTGTGGAGGTGGTCATCTCATAGAAGAATGTCCACAAGGAATCCCAAAATGTGTTCACTGTGGGAGGGCTCATTTAGCGACCGACCGAACGTGTTCCGAGTGGATGCGACATCGTCAAATTAAATACTTCAATGGCTCGTATCAATTTGTCGTACTGGGAGGCTGGTCAGGCTGTGGACCGCAACTCTCCCTACAAGTCGCGCTATGCAACCAGGGGTGCCCAATTTGTCATGGATAATTCTCAATCCTCAAATATGCCAATACGGCCACGCAATGTAGCTAGTAGTAGTAGATAGTTTGGCATCAAGTGTAAATTTACTTTCCATTGTACAGTAAATCCCGCTACCATATAGCAGCTTTATACCGGGGGTAAAACTCAGAAGTCATGTTAAATGGAGCGAATGATGGGTGACCACATGCCAGCAGAAAACAAAATGGTACCATGGTGTATGTGGTATAAAATTAGTTACACCATGGTTTTCGGGAGTTAAGGGCACTCCTAAGTTTATTTGTACAATAATCCACCTTCGGCTCGGGCACGCCTACACGAAAGACCTACTTTATTTGATGCGTAAGGTTCTATCCTCACATTGTGTGGTTTGCCACGTTCCTGAAACATTGGAACATATATTTATGTCTTGCCCTGTACATCAGTTAGCACGGTTAAATTACATTCTTAACTATATTACAGACTTTTCTTTAGTTAGTTAGACAACATTACTTTGTATAGGAGGCTGTTTAATTTCCTTATAAATATAACTATGTCGGTGTAGAGACGAACAAAATATGTATGCCCGATTATCTCGTAGACGAAATTCGTGTTGAGTTAGGGCTAGGTTATGTGGGTCAGACATGGAGTGAACTCATAGAAAAATCAAGAAAGTAGTATCGGGACTGAATCGAATACAAGTTTTCCTGGCTTATTGAAGAAAATGTCTTCAGTACCATTAAAAAAAGCTAACTATATAAACAATTAATTATATATTTTCTTAAAATATCTTATAGTTGAAATGCTTCTTTAAAAAATGCCAAATATTATTATAATTCCCGTAGCAGTGAAAATATAATAATAATAATAGTGCAACAATAATTGAATGAAGTAAAAAATATTTTTTATTTTTTTAGTTTCATGGTCACATGTAAATAATCTTGAGTCAAACAATATTCACCTATTGAGAATCTGTAATAATAATTTACTATTCATACACTTTTTTAGCTAATTACATTTCATTTCAAACACGATAGCATTTTTTCAAATGTAAGATTTCTGTCCCTCACAACGGTGGTAACGTGGAAAAAGGCTTCAGTCTCGTCTAATTTAGTTTCTTGGTGATGGAGAGGTCAGGGATCGAATCTTGGCCTGGTGTATTAAGATGTTTATTTTTCTAAATGGTTTCTCAATCTCTCTCCACACAAATATGGGTACCTTTCCCCTAAATTCCATCTTACTCACACCTATCCCATTGGTGTAAATATGCGGCTGGTTAGGACGGGTGGTGAGACGAGAAATTGAATCTCTAACCAAACCGGAATGACAAAATACTAGTTTGTGGTTTCGTTCCACGATGGATTTATATTTTCTCTCTAATAAATCTCGGTGCAGTTCCAATTAATAACCTCGTGTTTTCCCTTCAAACTGATAGTAAAATGCACTAGGTACCTAACCTGGGCGTGACATGACTAATACTCAAAGAACACGCCATCAAATGGACAAAAGTATTCATTGCAAGCAGAGATTTAAACATTAGTTTCTACATCTCCCCACTAGAAAGCACTAGTTTAGTCCAATTTTCATAGGAAGAATCCTATTTTACATATAGAAAAGTTACTAGATCTACTTTCACATAATCATACGTCAAGTCATTTGATCTGTGGTTGTCACCATATTATCAATTTCTATAAAATAACAATAATAATAATATGCTATCAATGCTGACATGAGGAAAAAGTTTGTATTTACAAAATGTTAGCAAGATTCTACTTTATTATGATAGAGAATGATACCTATCTGGGTGGGGTGTTACAATATCTTAAATTAGTCTCTCTATCTTTTCCTTCAACGGTAGTCTGTTGTTTGGGAGGGGAGAGAAAGAGAAAAGAGGAACATTTACTTGGGTGTTGAAACACTAGCAACCTTTGCGGAGAGATTTTAGTTATTAATTAAAAATTGTGGTATGTGTATATAGCCCAATTCTCATAGGAACAGTATTTTATAAAATAAAAACATATTCTTTAGCGGAAAACATTAATGATATTTTACTATAGTATTATTGTTAATTTATATATCAAAAGTTACAGCTCTAGATCAGATGACTTGACGTATGAATACGTGAAAGTAGTTCAGTAGCTTGTATATCTGTCCGAAGGTTCTTTCTATGAAAACTATACTGTAACCCTTCGTGTACTCTGAAAGGTTGCAAGCTTACCTTATATGCTTCCAGGCGCGGATTCAGGGGGGGGGG
>CABFWO010007572.1:9129-24009 GCA_902155825.1 Timema genevievae | reverse complement strand
AGATAAGGTTCTTCCTATGAACATTGGACTGTAGTAACTTTTCTAGCTGTCAGATAAGGTTCTTCCTATGAATATTGGACTGTAGTGACTTTTCTAGCTGTCAGATAAGGTTCTTCCTATGAACATTGGACTGTAGTGACTTTTCTAGATGTCAGATAAGGTTCTTCTAAGTAAGTTTGACTGTAGTATCCAGATCATACATTTGGCAACGCGGCACGGCCACCTCAACCAATGATGCGGTCATGAATGACTTTCTTGAAAGGCCCTTTTCTCCTAATAAAACCCTACTATATAGTAGGAATCTGGTAGTAAAAAAGACCTTTAATCTATATCTTCCTCCCAGAACCATTGTCTCGTTATAGGAAGCACGTCATCTGTAATCACGAGGGAGACCAAGCAAGCGTCACACTTAACCTAGTGGGAGGTAATTAGTCCCGGGTGGACGAATGGAGTCCTTCAGTCCGCCGGAAACCAACTCCCGACCAGTCCCGGCCACACAGGAAGTATTTATAACATAAAAAAGGGCAGGTATTGTCCGACTTTCAGACTACCTGGTTACAGATCCAGAGGTCCCGGGTTCTATCCCCAGCACTTCCAGATTTTTTTTTTGAACTATTTTAAACTCTAGCTTCTTGAAGGTAAATGAGGTTATACATGAATAAATAGGTAGCGGGACAGCTCTAGAAAACTGAGATATTTTCGTTCACGGGTTAAAGCCATGGCGTTAGGTTTTTTTTTGTCTGACTTAAATCAGGGCGGTTCCTACATCAGTGGACTTGAAGGCTATGTCGTCAGGGTATCGTAGGGTCAAGGCTTCACCGGTGGACGAATCCCAGACAATCGCTGATTTTTTTAACGACAATTTCTTTTGACATTTCTAGAGTAATAATGAAACAAAACATTTATAATTTTCTAAATTTCAAATAAAAAAACAATCTAAGGATTATCATATAAAAAGCTCACAAACTAGTTTCCAATATCGAAACCACTTTTTCCATTTTACGTTTTTTTTTTGTGAACGTATGAACGCTATTTAGTTTTTTTTATCACCTCGTCTTACTACCTGTTCAGGTTGAACGAATATATAATAATTACTCTAATGGAGTAGGGATGAGGAAGGAAGCGTTTTAGAGGTAATATACCCGCATTTGCGTGGAGGTAGAGTGAAAAACCATTTAGGAAAAAAAAACTCAGTAGACCCAACCGGGATTCGAGCCCCGATTTACCCGTCCTCACCAGAGCAGTCTTACATACGAGTGACACCTTATACCAGTAATTGCTACGACTGTCCGATAAGGTTATTTCTATGAAAATTGGTCTGTATGTTCTTAGTTTGGTAGAAAGCCCGTTATGTAAGGCCTTTTATCCTAACAGAAACAATACTATACGGTAGGATTCCGGTACGAAATAAGGCCTTACAGAACGGGCTTCTTACAAAAAAATCATTATGTAGCGCAATGTGATACAGTGTGAGCGCGCATGCGCGAGTAATGAGGCCCACCCTGGGTGGTCCAACAGGTGACAGAGAGATCGTCTCGTAGCATCCAGTGAGGGATCACCGCCCGAAGATTACGAGGAAAAAGGCACATTTGAGGCGCTAGAATAGTCTAGCAGAAGTTCCTAAACGGCAGGAACCAGGTGGATTTATAATGTTCCCGAGTGGAGCTGTCCGGCAGTAGGAGAACAAACATGTGAAGAGGAAAATACTAATGACAATACAATGTAGTGTGACCCCCTCTATTAAATGACGTCATTCTATTCCCAAAGATCCATTCCACGCTCCTATAACAGGTACCTTTCGTTTCCCGGACATTTAGCTCTTAATGATCAACAGAAATATGTTGTCTTTTCAGAGAGGAAAATGTCAACTTTTAAACTATGTTTACAATTCTATAGATGTATAGGGACATAGAAAATAGTCCCGTGTTCATTACAGTAGACAACAAACTAGTGTACTGTTGAAGGTTTTGTCAATATTTAACCAAAGCGCAACATGTGGTTGATAATATCTCAGATACCTAGACAATCATCTTAATGTCAGAGTGTAGGGGACGCGAGTTAAGGGCAGGAGTTTTTAAATTTTTATTTTAAAATAATTTGTTGGTCAAAATAAATCGAATATTTCTCCAGTAGAAACATAAGAATTTAATTTTCTTCACACGGTGGTATCAACAGCTGTTGTTGATTATTTGTCAAGGGGTGTCCTGGAATTTAATGACAACTTTTTATCTTCATTTAAAAAGTTTCTCATCTAATGCCGCTAAGCTCATGACAGATATTCAACAAATGTTGATAACACCGTGGGAAGAAAATTAAACTATGTTTCTACCAGAGTAATAGTTGATTTTAGCCATAAATAATTTGCAAAAAAAAAAACTTACCTTAACCCACGTCGGTGGTCACGCGGAATATGAGGTCGACACTTATCTGATCCCGTTTGCCTATGAATGGGGAGTTCGGGTTTATAAACCCGGGTACCTGTGGATAGTTTTTCCCGATGTATTACCTCCTCTTTAATCCGCCACGCTAATGCAGGTACATTTNTGGATAGTTTTTCCCGATGTATTACCTCCTCTTTAATCCGCCACGCTAATGCAGGTACATTTCCTATAGATTATACCTTTTTTGCTTCTACTTAAAAAAAATTCCGTTATCTCGGAGGGGTAGTAAGACAAGAGTACTGTGCGGGGGGGTGGGGGGTGGGGTTAGAGGGATAAATCAATGATGCATTGAAAAGTTGTTTAAGCTCCATATTGATTTTATCGGAACATCAGTTAATGATATGGCCCACGAAACCTATGTATCCATTAAAATTCAACGACACAGCATTTTTTTTAATCTCGTTTCTACATCTGCTATTGTTCCATCGCCATAGAAAGAGCCGAGAGTTTTGACGGCTTAACTAAAGGTAGGAGCACACTTCGACGTATGGCACTAGAATAGAAAATATTATATTATTCTTATACCATTTTTATTAAATAATATAGAAATGAGAAAATACGATGTGATACGGACAGGTGTAGGCCGACATCAAAATACTACGTACCAAGCCGACACGATGTAATACGGACAGGTGTAGGCCGACATCAAAATACTACGTACCAAGCCGACACGATGTAATACGGACAGGTGTAGGCCGACATCAAAATACTACGTACCAAGCCGACACGATGTAATACGGACAGGTGTAGGCCGACATCAAAATACTACCAAGCCGACACAATGCGATACGGACAGGTGTAGGCTGACATCAAAAAACTACCAAGCCGACACGATGCGATAAGGAAAAGTGTGCGCCTACCTTGATTGAACTAAATAAGCGCTGTCACTTTTGACGTATCGTGTTGCTTTTGGCGGCTGCAAGGTCAGCTACTCTACATTTATTTCGTGACACACACACACACACACACACACAAACGGGCAATGTTTTCGTACATAATTCAGAAGAGAAACTTTTATCAGAAACCATGTTAACAGCGTTTAGGGTGGCCACAAAATTTCAGAAAGAACGTTCCTCGAATTTCCCTTCAACTAAACTCTAGAGATGTAAAAAACAAAACAAAATCTCCTTGAGATACATTTATTTACATGTTAATTTTATTCACTTTGTATTTTATTTTATTATTTAGCACCACATCTTACTAACCGTTCGGGTTATACGCTTAAGTACTAATTACGCAAATGGATTATGGATTGGGAAGGTTTAACTTTAGAAGAAGGGAACCCGCATTTGCGTGGAAGGTGAGTGGGAAAACCATTTAGGAAAACTCATTTTGTTAAGAGTCAATGTTGCCAAAAAAATTAAAATGCCTTTTAAAAAAAATTGTGCGAGTATAATCTCAAAGTTGGATTTGTATTTCAAACATTTAGTAGTGATTTTTTTTAATAGCCTACGTACAAATTTGCCAAAGAAATGCATTTAAGGTAATTTGGCAATAAGTATTAAATCCCACAATTTTAACGAGCGTAAAATTATGAGCTATAAAAAAGATTCAATATTTTTAGATCATTACCGTTCTAGAGTTAAGCCATACCGGGAATCGAACCCGGGATCCTTAGCTAAGTGGGTAGACACCCTACTGACTGAGCTAGGCTATCGGATAATATTGTAATATTGTACCACCTTGATTGTTACCATAATAGTTGGCTTGTACTGAATCAAGTACGGAAATGACGCAAGTGCGGACGGGACCATTATGCGCGCTAAAAAGGATCTTCCTTAGGCGATACTAGTATAGTTACCTAAAAAAAAATGTTAATTTACATTTTTACGTCAAAATAATTGCCGCTTGTTCGCATATGTAAATTTGTACGGTGATATGTATTTTGTAAAATAAAGTAATTATGTACCGGAGGCGTCTTATCCTAAATTACCTTAGGGCTGTGTAGAAAGAAAGAGAGAGAGTCAAGGCCAGGATTTTTGCACAATTTTTAAAACAAACATTTATTTTCTGGACAAAATAAATAAAACATTTTCATCGGTAGATACGTTTAGTTTAAGAAGGCTGCCGAGATATTACCAATCAGATGTTGCGCTTAGGTTAAATAATGAAAAAACCTTTAAGAGTAAACAAGTTTATTTACCGGGATGAGCGCAAGACTATGTTCTATGACCCTATACATATATAGAATTGTAAACATAGTTAAAAGACCACATATTTCTGTCTAGCTAGCCCCTCTCCTTGTCTAGCTAGCCCCTCTCCAGTCTATATTCTCCTGGTCTTGCTAGTTCCTCTCCAGTCTATATTCTCCTGGTCTTGCTAGTTCCTCTCCAGTCTATATTCTCCTGGTCTTGCTAGTTCCTCTCCTGTCTATATTCTCCTGGTCTTGCTAGTTCCTCTCCAATATATATCCTCCCAGACGACCCCCACATCCTAAACACGCCCTCCACACATGACCAACTGTTTTCTACCCCCTCTAAACACACACACACACCAACGTCCCAAGGACCCGCCGCCGAAGGCCCACGTAGGACCACTACCTTTAATCTCCTATGCAAATTGCAGGCCGCGCATTACAGCCACAGACCGCAATTGCTACCTCCTTAGTTTCATGTTCTCCGCGTCTTATTACAGCGGGATCCTGGTACAATGAGCCTTTTTTTTTACAAAATAAATACAAACTTTTTGAAGAATTTGTTGTTAAGTAAGGAAAGATTTAATAATAATATTTTGAGAAATTAATCATTTAACTGTTTAAGTTAATTTTAATTTTGTCTTAATGATTTTAAAAAATATGTTGATAACAGTGGTAAAAAAAATCATGAATAATATACAAAAACATAGAGACATAACGTGAAGGTAAAAATAGACGTACTAAAATTTACGATTAAAAACTTAAAAGTATGAAATAAGTTAGTCTTAGTGGTGGAGAATTATAGCATAAGGATATTTTTATTAATATATTTTTAAGCACCGCGGTCCAAAAACCGTTCGGGTTATACGCTTATGTAATAATTACACCAATGTGTTAAGTGATAAAAGGTTACGCGAGAATAATCCAATGTTTTACGCAGTTTTTATGGCATTACATTTTTTTTGTACAAAATAGATTAAAAAAATATTGCTTCAGTACAAAAATATATAGAACATAATTTTCTTCCCGTGTTGACGGTAAAATTTCTTGAATATATGTCAAGATTGTTCTGGAATTTAATTACAGCTTTTTCCTCTTCGTTTAAAAAGTTTGTTAGATAATGCCGCTATGTTCATGACAGATATTCAACAACTGTTGATATCAAATTGTGATGAAAATTAAACTACATCTTTCTATTGGAGCAATATTAGATTTATTTTTGTACGAAAAAAATAGTTTTGCCAATAAAACTGCAAAACGCAGGCCTTTCCGTCACAGTTTAAGGATTAGGAAAGTTTCATTTAAAGGAAGGTCACCCACAAGAGCGTGAAAGGAGGGTGGCAAAAATATCAGTGCATCCAACCGGTATCGAACCACGATCTTCCCACCTTCGGAAGTTTATTCCAACGCGAGAGTAGCACGCTAGATCACGCAGTCACCGAAGCGATTTTTTTAAAATTATTATTATTATTATTATTATTATTATTATTACACCGCTTCTTACTACCCGTTCGGGTTATACGCACTTACGCTAATGTGTAATGGTAGGGTGATTGTGAGATGAAATGTAGGACCTANGACCAGGGGGCCAGCAGTAGTTCTGGACCGCCCGTGGTTGCCAAATATTTTGACAAGGTTTGGACCGTTAAGAGAATACCTCTTGTGTGTTTTGAAGGCCTAAGCAAAGGGATTGTCGGTCACTGTATGACGGGAAGTATTTTGAGGATACGTTCCAGTTTTTGGGAGCTAGCCCTTATCGAGTTTGTTTTTATTGTGCTCTCTGGGAGTTTATAAATATAAGTCCATATTGTGCCACAAGTTTAAAATGATTTATTTAAATTAATTTTGTTGGAGGAGTGATTACAATAATAATAATAATGATTACAATAATAATAATATTACAAAATGTGAGTTTGCATTCAACTACTAAAGTTTTATTCGAGGTTGTATACAACATGGTTCTGTGTGGAGGAAATTTGGAGTATGTGTGCTGTGGAGATGTTCGGCCTTGAGCTTTTTCCTTTTGTTTTATTTTGGGGTTATGTGTCCTCCCAAATAAATCTACGGTTAGGTAATTTTAGATCCTTAGTTATTACCTTTTCTCTGTTGTTAAACAGTGTACGTGTATGATATTACCCTTTCTCTGTTTGAAACAGTGTACTTGTATTTTTTTTTTCAGCTGGTTAGCTGTGTTTATTCTTTTTCTTGGATTACTTTTTTTGTTAACTTATGCTATTTTTCAGTTAATGTGGTTTTTTTAAGTTAGGACACTTGGGTTAGGTAGTGTTAGTGCTCATACAGCAATTTTTAGTTGACCGTTAGGTTCATAAAGGTGGATGTGAAGAGGCTCATATAGCGAGTTTGGCCTTAAGATTTTTAAAGAGTTTTTTTGTGTTACAGGAGAAGTTGTGAGGATGCTCATATAGCGTGTTTGGCCTTAAGCTTTTTAAGGAGTTTTGTTGGTGAAATAGGAGAAGTTGTGAAGATGCTCATAAAGCGTGTTTGGCCTTAAGATTTTTAAAGAGTTTTTTTTGTGTTACAGGAGAAGTTGTGAGGATGCTCATATAGCGTGTTTGGCCTTAAGCTTTTTAAAGAGTTTTGTTTGTGATATAGGAGAAGTTGTGAGGATGCTCATATAGCGTGTTTGGCCTTAAGCTCTTAATTTATGGAGTCTGTGGATTCATAAGTTTTTTCTGTTAGCTAGGAGTGTAAACCTTTTGTAACATGCTTGTAAAGACTGTACAGTCTGCTCATTTTTTTTTTGTGTAACACTTTGTCATTTTGGAGGAAAATTTAGATAGATTGCTTTCAATACTGGTGAAATTTTGGGAAACTTTCCCCATTTTTTAAAGCAAAGGGGGCTGTAAAGTGGTCAGGTCTCTAGACCATTTCTTTTAAATAACTAAATTAGTTTGACATTATTTACATGTTAATAGGATCATACTGAAGTACTAAATTTATAACACCTTATTGTTTTCTATTCATCTAGGCCTAATTTAAGCTATATGTTAGAATCAAATGTTTTAATCATATCTAAGAGTTGGGTTTAATATTAAATATAAGTTATCTAAATCTTAACCAAAGTTGTAAGCAATATTTGTTTTAAATTTCAAATCATTAACTTCATTTTTCGGCCTTTAACTTTGGTATTATTCATTTTCGTAAAGTCTTTGTGGGAATCTTAGCTTCATCTAAATTTATTACTTTTATTTTTAATCTTATCAGTACCCGGAAGCTGTGAGGTGCACCTGTGTCTTGCACGTGTGGCCTCACAGTGGAAAGGGAAGGTTTGGTGCGAACTGCTAGCCAATCAGCACCCCCGATTAAGCGTCTGTTTTTGACCCTAAGTAGAAGGGAAGCGTCAGACGGAAGGCACTTCCTGATCAGCACGCGAGTCGTGAAGACGTGCTGGAAAACTTTCAGTTCAGCACGCGCGTAGTGAAGACGTGTGGATAGAAGCGTGCATAGAGATGGGTGGGAGGAAAACTAGGCCATGTGGCTAAAGGCCCACTGCATTAATTATTTTATCATCTTTTCATGTAATAAGTATTCTGTTTCATCTTTACCTTAATTAACCTAGTGCAAATGTCTTAAATGTTTCTCCATAATAAAACTTAAAACTTTTACTTCACAAGTTCCATTTCTTTAATCTGCGACGTCCTCTACCCCCACCATAATATTAAGTTACCCCGAGATGCTCTATCAAACAAACTGACTGCCGTGGACCGATAATAAGCTGAGAAGGTGAGGAGGAGTGGTGACTAGGTACATTTGGTGCTGATTGACAGCTCACAGCTGACTGCTTTGAAAGGCTACCAGACCAAATTATGTATCCCTACGCCGAACCATATGATCTGCAAAAAAACATGTGTTTAGCAGCTGTCAGTTCTGACAGTCAAAATTTAGGTATATACCTAAATGTTGACTGTCAGAAGTCAGCTGTGAGCTGTCAGTCAGTACCAAAGAAGCCATGGGGCTACTGTATGGTAATAAAAGTGTTTGTGTGTTTGTTTGTTTGTTTGTATGCGATGCCCAGCCAAATCTACGGTACGCAGAGATCTGAAATTTCTAACATAGGTGGACGGAAGGGGGTCCGAATGCACCCCGAAGCAGGATTTTTAAATTTTAATTAGCTTTTTAATTAGGCTATTTTTAACGAATTTTTGAAGAAAATATTGTTAAATCTGGTCTAGAATTACGTTTCAAAATTAAATGGGGCACCATGTGGGGTGTGGGGGGAGCGTATATAATTCTTATACCACAGTGGGTCACGGGCAACACCGTGCGGGATTGCTAGTTTGTCAAAAGAGACAGCTGCAAAATACAAGACTTGACGTAAAAATGGATTTAGTAAC
The DNA here is from genome assembly GCA_902155825.1 of Timema genevievae. NCBI lineage: Eukaryota > Metazoa > Arthropoda > Insecta > Phasmatodea > Timematidae > Timema > Timema genevievae. Next base: position 15,079 of record CABFWO010007572.1, on the reverse strand, counting down.
TTTTCTAGACTTCTGACTAAATGTCAGAGCTCTTCTCTAAATTACACAGTATCGATGGACGATTGTAGAAAACCATCGGCCAACAAATATCGAACCTTCGCCATCGATGGGGGATGGTTGAAAACCATCGACCAACAAATATCGAACCTTCGCCATCGATGGGGGATGGTTGAAAACCATCGACCAACAAACGCGAAACCTTCACCATCATCGAAAATCACGGCCAACAAACATCGATGGAGAAAACATCAAATCTTGACTATGACCATTTCTAATCTAAATCATACGCTACCAAATCTAAATCATACTCGACCAGACAGGCAGACACGTGTGCCTTTATTTTCAAAAAAATCTACCTTCCTCCTACCTACCCAATTAGTATAAAAATGTGGGTATCCCCCAATGAAGGGGACGAGGGGAGGGGCGGGAATTCTTGAACAGCCGCATACCTAAAAGTTTGTCTTAACCCAGTTCTAAAAACTATAAATCGCTAGCAGATTTCGTTAAAGATAGCAACAGACTATGAGGAATTTTGATTATCTGTTAAAGGACAGTTTATTTATCCCTTCAAATATTTTTTGCGGTGACATTCCGCAAGGCCTTACTGTATTTATAAAGTAAAAGTTTAAGGTGATTAAATATATTAACCAAGGCCATAAGCCTCTTGAAAATCTCAGGTAGTCCAGAAATTCCCGGCAGAAATGACTCAATCATCAAACTGCCCTTTGTTCCTGCTAGAGCTTTCAAGCATAGCTCAGAGTTGTGTCCAATAGCGAAAGTTATCTCTCGCAAATAGCTCCGGTCTCTAGCGAGTTGATGAGACAACCCTCGCTAATAGCTCCGGTCTCTAGCGAGTTGATGAGACAACCCTCGCTAATAGCTCCGGTCTCTAGCGAGTTGATGAGACAACCCTCGCTAATAGCTCCGGTCTCTGGCGAGTTGATGAGACAACCCTCGCTAATAGCTCCGGTCTCTGGCGAGTTGATGAGACAACCCTCGCTAATAGCTCCGGTCTCTGGCGAGTTGATGAGACAACCCTCGCTAATAACTCCGGTCTCTAGCGAGTTGATGAGACAACCCTCGCTAATAACTCCGGTCTCTAGCGAGTTGATGAGACAACCCTCGCTAATAACTCCGGTCTCTAGCGAGTTGATGAGACAACCCTCGCTAATAACTCCGGTCTCTAGCGAGTTGATGAGACAACCCTCGCTAATAACTCCGGTCTCTAGCGAGTTGATGAGACAACCCTCGCTAATAACTCCGGTCTCTAGCGAGTTGATGAGACAACCCTCGCTAATAACTCCGGTCTCTAGCGAGTTGATGAGACAACCCTCGCTAATAACTCCGGTCTCTAGCGAGTTGATGAGACAACCCTCGCTAATAACTCCGGTCTCTAGCGAGTTGATGAGACAACCCTCGCTAATAACTCCGGTCTCTAGCGAGTTGATGAGACAACCCTCGCTAATAACTCCGGTCTCTAGCGAGTTGATGAGACAACCCTCGCTAATAACTCCGGTCTCTAGCGAGTTGATGAGACAACCCTCGCTAATAACTCCGGTCTCTAGCGAGTTGATGAGACAACCCTCGCTAATAACTCCGGTCTCTAGCGAGTTGATGAGACAACCCTCGCTAATAACTCCGGTCTCTAGCGAGTTGATGAGACAACCCTCGCTAATAACTCCGGTCTCTAGCGAGTTGATGAGACAACCCTCGCTAATAACTCCGGTCTCTAGCGAGTTGATGAGACAACCCTCGCTAATAACTCCGGTCTCTAGCGAGTTGATGAGACAACCCTCGCTAATAACTCCGGTCTCTAGCGAGTTGATGAGACAACCCTCGCTAATAACTCCGGTCTCTAGCGAGTTGATGAGACAACCCTCGCTAATAACTCCGGTCTCTAGCGAGTTGATGAGACAACCCTCGCTAATAACTCCGGTCTCTAGCGAGTTGATGAGACAACCCTCGCTAATAACTCCGGTCTCTAGCGAGTTGATGAGACAACCCTCGCTAATAACTCGGTCTCTAGCGAATCAACGAGACGCCACCTACTTATAGCTACGGTCTCAAGCGCAGTAGAGACCGCCCGGAGACACCGGTGCGAAGAGTACGACGTGTCGAGGTCACCGACAGCTCCAGGTGAAGGAGTGCAACAACCCTCGTCGCGCGGACAACACCGGGTTCGATGCTTGAGCGAGCCCGGAGAAAAGATCCAGTCGTAAGAGAGAGAAATATGTGCCCGATTCATGTTTTACTGCAGCAACGCGGTCTAGGATTTTTATCACCGCCTACTTCTTTATTGCTCGTCGGCAGCCGAGCTACGGTGGGATAGTAGGAGGCGCTACTAGCGCAAGAACCCTGCGTTGTCCGGGGGTAACCGCGCAAAGCATTGCGCAATTATCTCTTACTACCCGTTCAAGTTATACATGTACTATTTAAACAGGGGGTTATAGGAATTAGGAAGGTCATGTTTAAAGGAAGTGTATTATTATTATTATTATTATTATTATTATTATTATCATCATCACGTCTTACTACCCATTCGGTTAATACGCACTTACTCTAATGTGTAATGGTAGGGTGATTGCGAGATTAAATGGAGGACCTACAGTTTTAACGTGTAACCCGAACCACGGTGGAGGCCCGGCATTCCAAACAAGGAAATGTACTCGCATTTACGTGGAAGTAGAGTAGAAAACCATTTTGGAAAAACCACCCTCAGTACACCCGACCGATATTCGAACCCCGATCTCCCTGTCATCGGCAGTCTAGTCTACTCCGAGAGTAGCGCTTTTAGACCACAGAAGCGGGTTAGTTTTTAATAGATTTAAAAAATATCTAACCACATTTTTAAAATTCCAGCTTCGGGGCCCACAGGGGTTATTTTTACAATTTTTGTTTGATATTTGAGAACTAGCAGCGAGCTTTCCTCTTTACCTTGAGATAAGAAGTTTCCTCTAACAAATACGGTCATTGTTTGATATTTGAAAACTAGAAGAGAGCTTTCCTCTTTACCTTGAGATAAGAAGTTTCCTCTAACAAATACAGTCATTGTTTGATATTTGAGAACTAGCAGCGAGCTTTCCTCTTTACCTTGAGATAAGAAGTTTCCTCTAACAAATACAGTCATTGTTTGATATTTGAGAACTAGCAGCGAGCTTTCCTCTTTACCTTGAGATAAGAAGTTTCCTCTAACAAATACAGTCATTGTTTGATATTTGAGAACTAGCAGCGAGCTTTCCTCTTTACCTTGAGATAAGAAGTTTCCTCTAACAAATACAGTCATTGTTTGATATTTGAGAACTAGCAGCGAGCTTTCCTCTTTACCTTGAGATAAGAAGTTTCCTCTAACAAATACAGTCATTGTTTGATATTTGAGAACTAGCAGCGAGCTTTCCTCTTTACCTTGAGATAAGAAGTTTCCTCTAACAAATACAGTCATTGTTTGATATTTGAGAACTAGCAGCGAGCTTTCCTCTTTACCTTGAGATAAGAAGTTTCCTCTAACAAATACAGTCATTGTTTGATATTTGAGAACTAGCAGCGAGCTTTCCTCTTTACCTTGAGATAAGAAGTTTCCTCTAACAAATACAGTCATTGTTTGATATTTGAGAACTAGCAGCGAGCTTTCCTCTTTACCTTGAGATAAGAAGTTTCCTCTAACAAATACAGTCATTGTTTGATATTTGAGAACTAGCAGTGAGCTTTCCTCTTTACCTTCAGATAAGAAGTTTCCTCTAACAAATACAGTCATAGTTTGATATTTGAGAACTAGCAGCGAGCTTTCCTCTTTACCTTGATATAAGAAGTTTCGTAGTTTTATTTCCCCTCTTACTTATTGATATGACAAAGTGTGGTTGTAGTTTGAGGGTGAAAGGGAGTATAAGTTTAGACATAATATAGAAGTAGTTCCAGAAAACTAAACGGACCATTGTATTTTAAGGCGGTTGCCCGACAGTGATTGATGCTTTCTCTTTGACCGAGGCAGCCGCCTTAATCGGCCGTTAGATGGCCTCTTTTAAGACCTATTTTATAATTTTTTTAAAAAAAATTCCATACAATGCGGAATTTCTGAACGTCTGCGACACGACTCAACGTTCCGGTAGACGGGCACCTTAACTTTGGCGGTCTCTCCTCATTACGGGATCAGTCTCATTTACAAGTGATTGTTGGAGGTCTCGTTTCATGTCGATGTTTTGGTGAAACGCAGTAAAAACTATTTGACGAAATCAGGACGTTTTTATTTGGTTATTTTTATTGCAAGGATATAACTGTAAACAACATATTATAGTGGGATCACCAGAGAAACAGCAAATATAGTCGGCTCTCCATAGGAACAAAATATAGTCTGATCTCCATGGGAACAAAATATAGTCGGATCTCCATGGGAACAAAATATAGTCGGATCTCCATGGGAACAAAATATAGTCGGATCTCCATGGGAACAAAATACAGTAGGAACTCCATGGGAACAAAATATAGTCGGATCTCCATAGGAACAAAATATAGTCGGATCTCCATGGGAACAAAATACAGTAGGATCAGCACAGGAACAACAATCGGATCGGCATAGGAACAAATAAAGTAGGATCGGCACAGGAACAGTCAGAATGCCATAAGAACAAAATATAGTAGGATTACCATAGATACAATATAAAGTATCATCGGCAGAAGAACAACAGTCTTATCGGCGTAGAAACAAAATAAAGTCGGATCACCATAGGAACGAAATTAAGATAGGCAAAGGAACAAAAGTAGGATCGGTATAGAAATAACCAAATAGTCGGATCAACGGACAACAAAATATAGTTGGATCGCAATAAGAACCAATATAGTCAGATCGCAATGGAACTAACTTCCTTCCCACATGGTCTAATGCGTCACACTAGTGACTGGAATGTCGATGGCGAGGAGGTCAGTGATTCGATTTCCGGTCGGGTGTACTGAGGGAAGGAAGGGGGAGAAGAGGGGAGGAAGGAATGAGGAAGGTATGAGGTAGGGATAAAGAAGGTATGAGGTAGGGATAAAGAAGGTATGAGGTAGGGATAAAGAAGGTATGAGGTAGGGATGAGGAAGGTATGAGAGGAATGAGGAAGGTAATAAGAAGGTATGAGGAAGGTATGAGATAGGGAGAGGAAATTATGAGGTAAGAATAAGGCAGTAAGAATAGTGGGGAAAACCAATTAGGAAGACCACCCTCTCAGTACATCCAGACGGGATTCGAACACCAATATCCCCCGGTCATCGGCATCAATCCAGTCTATGGCAAGTGCGACGCCTTAGACCGTGCGGCCACCGTAACGGGTTTCTCGCTTGTCCTATCTAGTGTAACCGCACCCGTTCATTACCGATCGAGAGCATATGTGAATGTTACCGAACATATGTGAACGTTCAGGTTTATCTCCGGTGTATCTCTAGAAACAGTCTAGAGAACTGCACCTGTAATAGAGCGTACAAATAATAATGGAACAACTGACGGTCGCCAAGCGGTCAAGGCGCGTCAAAAATCACAATAAACAATCAACGCTCACGACTCTTTATCGGCGCATTTCAAGCAAGCGAGCGGTCACACATGTGTGGCCATATGTGGAATGTTTAAGCGTCACACACAGCCCCTAAACTATAGCAATGATATCTTCCTCATGTACAAAAGGTATTGTATTTGTAAAAGGCGGTACTGCGCATGCGCGTGAAGGATCGCCAGTAGGAAACGCCGACAGGTATTTCAATACGGATGTTTTACTCTCAAACCAGTGGGGCAGTCCGTCAAGTCTTAGTTCGTCGGTAGAAAGGAAGGAGGGGCTGGGATTCTTTATTTAACTAATAGTTTCCTCCTCACTTCCACCACACAAATGGGAATACATTTCGTTTAAAATGTTACCTCCCTCATCTCCAATCCCCCATTAGTGTGGCCGGACGGATATAGAGATGTAATATCTCCCCCCCTCCCCCC
>CABFWO010007571.1:0-24011 GCA_902155825.1 Timema genevievae | reverse complement strand
GGGGGGGGCTTGTATGCAAAACAGGCTAGAACACATTTTTATCTTCGACGCGATCTTTTCGATGAGTTTGAACTTTATTTTTTATAAATGTGAATCAACACATTTCTCTCTTTTAAGAAAATGAGGATAAGTTTACGCGTTTCCTTAAAATATAATCTATTTCTATACTAAATAAATTCACTATAATAAACAATAAATTTTAATAAATAATATATATTTTAGTACAATGTCTTACTACCCGCTATACGCATATGTAATGATTAAGCTGGTGTACTAGAGATAAGTAAAGTTGAATTTAGAGGAAATTTACCCGAATTTTCTTTGAAGGAATGTGAAGAATCATTTAGTAAAAAATAACCCGAAATACATTCAAATGGAAATTGAGCCCTAATTTCCCCATCATCGGCAACCCGGTATATTGTAAGTGTGACGTAATAGACCTTTAGAACATTGATGGGGTCAAATAAATAAAACATTCAAAAAGTATATTTAGTTTGACTTTATGACTAATAAATTACCCTTTTAAATTAAGATTATTGGTATTAAAATGAGCAATAATAAAACCTCGTGCTGTCTACTCTATACACACGCTTATCAAAGGACGCAAGTCGAAGAAGTTGAGTTTTAAGAAAATTAACAATTATTTGTTTGAAGAGAGGATGAGAAATCACTATTATATAAATATAAACCACTTTGTAGTATGGTTAAGAAATCATCTCGTGGCTGATTAGGGAAGAAATTAAATACAAGATTACTGTTGAACCAGTAAATGTGCCGAGGTGTGATTCTTGCGTTCTTAACGATAATAGTCAACTTGCACTAAATTCAGCACTGAATTAACTACGTAAAGATAAGCCGTGCCTAATTCTTCATACACATGAACGATGTTAACGCAATTAATCTAAGAGTGAAATACTTACGAATTGATTATTTTTATGTGAACTACTATAAGGGTGAATATTTCCACAACAAGTAGGCCAAGATACCAAAAACACTTGTGAGTAGTTGGGTAGTAGCGCATGCCCTGGTTTCACCTGATGTTGGGATATTGACAAATTTATTTACTGAATTAAGTGCGAAAAAAAATCGTTCGTGAGTATGAACTATGAGACCTGCTTATACTATAGTCGTGTGAGAGGAATATAGCTAACTCTCTTTATATATATNACCTGATGTTGGGATATTGACAAATTTATTTACTGAATTAAGTGCGAAAAAAAATCGTTCGTGAGTATGAACTATGAGACCTGCTTATACTATAGTCGTGTGAGAGGAATATAGCTAACTCTCTTTATATATATATATATATATATATATATATATATATATATATATATAGAGAGAGAGAGAGAGAGAGAGAGAGAAAGAGAGAGTTAGCTATATTCCTCTCACCCGACTACAGTAGTGCCATCACCTCCCGTCTTAATTCTTTATGGCGCTCACGTCACCGAAATACAAAAAGCTTCGTCAGGGAAAATACGCTCAGGAAATTGTTCCCCTCTTCCTCCCCCTCCAACACCCCAGCCCTCACCCATGCCACCCTCTAGCTTCATCGAGGTGCTTGGCGTTTCACTCACTTCTAGCAAGAATAGCAAGAGAGAGTTTTCTTTATTTTTTGTGATGTTAAAGTTTTTTTAATGAGATTGATAAGACTTCCATAACACTAGAAGATAAAAAATAATCTAATCTAATGTTTTATTTGAGATTTATTTTATCCTCTGTAGAGTTATCATTGAATGTACGCTAGCTTATGTGTACTGTACACCAAGAACAGTAGCCCCGTGGCTTCTTTGGTGCTGACTGACAGCTCACAGCTGACTTCTGACAGTCAACATTTAGGTACAGTAGCCCCGTGGCTTCTTTGGTGCTCAGTTCACAGCTGACTTCTGACAGTCAACAGTTAGGTATATACCTAAATGTTGACTGTCAGAAGTGACAGCTGCTAAACACATGTTGTTGCAGATCATATGGTTCTGGGTAGGTATACATAATTTGGTCTGGTAACTTTTCAAAGCCGTCAGCTGTCAGCTGTCACTCAGCACCAAAGAAGCCATGGGGCTACTGCAGCTACCATAAAAGCGAATACAGCTGATGGTTTCTAATCATAGGTGGGTGGACTGACGGGCTCCAACCGGCCCGGGACTTCAAAAACCGATCTCTAAATCTATGTTACAGTGTTTTCTGAAGTGATTAACATTTTCATTACTAGTAAATTTAATTCAGAGGCAATTTCAACTACATTATCGATGTTTGCGTCCTTATTCAGTCCACTTAAAACCAAAAGTACTTTTAAATTGTTAGACAAGATCTGTGAGTCAATTTTAGCCATATTTAAGTTTGTAAAATGATCCTCCACACGCTTCTTGATTTGGATTACAAAACTATTAACATTCAGTATTCATTAAACAGCTACTTTTAAATTTGTCTTAATAAATTTTTTATAAACAACACCAAGGAAAAACAAATGGTATAGTTTTATATTTAATGCCACAATTGATGTATTATGGACACCTTTAAACATACCCACTGATTTTTTTTATAAAAAAATCATTTATATAGTTTGTTTATAAGGATATTTAATTTTGGATAACATTCAAATAGTATACAGGTCTGATTACATGAAATGTATACAGGATGTTCGGAAACTCATAACCCAAACTGCACATATAGCTTGTTTGAACCAAAATTAAAACAAAACCCCAGTACACTCACATCCGGAAAGCTATGCTAATACTATTAAATCGTGTCCAAAGTTTCGGCTTACAGCGCCGGGAGAGCAAAGCTGTTCAAGCGTGCGTATACATCAAGTTGCATCGCGCGCCCTTACATACCTCTACATCTTGGAGCACGGCAGCAGAACATACTACAATTAATAGTAAATCACACACCAGTCAATCTAGAAATGGGAATATGTTCTGAGGGTCATCATTAACGGTCCTACATCACAGCAAGTACTTGCCATTATTACATGTGCGGTACCACGCATCTAACTCTTATGCAACTTGTTGTACACGCATGCTTGACAGCTTTGCTATCCCGGTGCTATATGTCAAAACTTTTAACACAATTGAATGGTATTAGCATAGGTTTCCGGATATAAGTGTGTAGGGATTTTGTATTAATTTTGGTTCAAACAAGCTATATGTGCAGTTTGGGCTATGAGTTTCCAACAAATTGTATAAAAACACCAGCCTCGGGGGGTTCTCGATTATAAACAACAAAAGGCGACCTTGAGGGTGAATATGAATTACGTCACTGTAACCCCCTCACAACACTCTATACGTCGTGGTTGTACTTTCTAGCAGTAAGATATTGAACTAAATTTCAGTTTCAATTCACTATAAAAATATATATATGTCCACGTGTTAGCATGTTCTTTGAATATACAGGATGTTATTTCTAAACTCTTCACCCAAACTTAATCCACAGCATCTGTGGGCAGAATGAAACAAAAATTCCTAGTATAAAAAAAGTCCTGAAAATTCATCTTGCGCGACTAAATGAAAATTGAATCTAGAGGCAACACGCCGGGAGTAGGCAGCTCTAAGTACGTACGTTGCATATCACTAGGTGGGCAGAAGTGCCCTGCCGCGAATAAATAGGTTACCGAAGGGTTAGCCCACGTCAAATGCAACCGAAGGAAACTGTTGTTGTGATCAAGCTAGGGAGTGAGTTTTAAACCCCTGCTGCAATTTGCCCACCTAATGTTATGCAACTTGTTGTACACGCACGTACTTACATCTGCGTAAAAGTGTACTTACCAAGATCTGTCTCGTAGCCTCGGTCCGTCGGTTCTTTCTTCACAGCCACGTGACTATATGACGTCATCATCCTGTCACAAGGTGAGGCCGGTCTGAAACATTAGAATCTCGTTAGGGTGAGAGTTTCCAACATACAAAAAAACAAACTAGGGGGTTTTCGAGGATTCGAAAATAATTGATATGCAATCGTAGTCTGACTAAATTATTTCAGTTATTTTCGAGTTAAATTTATCTATTTGAATTATTCCTGTGTTATATCAAACTGAATGAATGCAACATTCAAATGAGGAAAAAAAATGCTTTTAAAACTGATTTTTTTAAATGTAGTTTTGGTCACATCTATCTGCCATAATTTTTCAAATATAGTTAATAATTTTGGTGACAATATAGATCTTTCCCTTTACTTAATACGTGTATTAAAAATCTTCCGAGTGTAAGCTCGTAAAAAGCTTTGTTAAAGAACAAACTATTGTTTTAAAAATATTGTACCCAAATCAGTGGGTACGTGAACGTCTAGTAGGAACGGTTTGCCGGAGGATCCTGTCCGGTTTTAATGAAGGAGATTTTTATAAATAATTTCAAGCACTCCCTCCATTTTAATGAGTGTATATTTACTGTAAATTCTGTCTTCTTCATTCCTGACACATTAGTGTGGTTAAACTAAGATATCCCGAAACGGTAATAAGACATGGGTGAAAATAAAACATTTTTTTTAGGGATCAGCCCTATTTAAAGTATTTAGTAAGTGTGGTTTAAATGAAACTTAACAGATATTAATATGATAAAAGTGAATAGAATATAAGAACATTAAAAATCATTCATCTGTGAAGAGGAAGGAAAAAGCCCATTGTGGAAAGAAAATTTTTCTATAGCGAAGCTTTTTTAAGATCAAAACCAGATCTCCAGTTTAAATCCCACTCCAATTGACGTCCAGTCAACCTTGATAGGCTTATAAAAGTTATAGGTGTAATTAGTTTGTTACGTCATGGAACACTTTATTAATTTATTTCCACCACGTCTTTATGATAGTCCGACATATATGAGTTTAACAACACTAATGGGTTAAGGAAGATAAAGGTAGAATTAAGAGGAAATATACTCCCGTCTACGCGTAGAGAAAGGGAAAAAACCATTTAGGAATTCCCACCCTCCCTACACCAACCCAGGATTCCAATCCCGTGTGGATTTCCCATCACCAGCAAACTGGACTAGAACCATATTATCAAAGGAAAATTTGGAGGAAATGTAACCACAATATCGTTGAAGAAGAGTGATGAAACCATTTAGGAATAAAAATAATATTTAGAATACCATGTCAGGGTTTGAAACCAGACCTCCCTATCACCAGCAAAGTAAACAAGACGAAACTATTTATTTATTTATTTGAGATATTTGACTTTCTGAGCCGACTCAATATATCATCAGCACATAAGAATTTCTATTAGCGAGAGAGAAAGGGCTTACCAATTTTAACGGGAAAGGTATTTTCACATACCTGCCAGGGTTCTTTTAAATCACAATTTACATGGGACCGTTTGATTTACTTCCCCGCCAAAGAAAGTTATTAGGGTTGTGCGAAGTCCCATTTTTCAATTCGAAGCAAACTTGAATCAAATATATGAAATATTCTAGGAACCGAATTGAAATTTCTTTTAATTGTTTTTTGCTTGAAAAAATATAATATTGTGGTTATTTATATAACTTAATGTACAAATATTACTTGGAAGATATTTTATTATTGCACCATTGTTTGTAAGAGTCCGTGTTAATTTGACAAATCACAAATTACAATCAAATTACTTCAGTTTCTTCCATGTAATTGCTAATTTGTAATGTATAAAACAGCTTATCTTGGCTATAATTGAACATTTGTCGAGTATTTTAGCTGTTAATATTTTTATTGGCGAAGCTTCTAAGCCGGAATTTGTTTCGAAGCGAGGTCGAATCTGAAATTTGTTTTGAAGCCAAGTCAAAGTTTCGATGCTTCGTACACCCCTAGAAGTTGTACTATGGATTTTTATCGCTCAAGAAAAATCCGTCGACCCAGACTAGGTTTGAACCCATCGAACATCCTGAGACGAGAACTTTACCTTAAGACCACCAAGGTTGACAACATTCTGGATGCACCGGGGATCAACCTCGGAACCTCTGGATCTAGATCTAAACCCACCGAGGACGGGGAGATCGAGGTTCGAATCTCGGTCGGGTGAACTGGGGGTGGTTTTTCCTAAATGGTTTTCCACTCTCCCTCCACGCAAATGCAGGTTCACTTCCTCTAAGTTAAACCTTCCCATTTTCCTAATCCATTAGTGTAATTAGTACTTAAGCGTATAACCCGAACGGGTAGTAAGACGCGGTGCTAAAATTAAATTAAATTAAAAATAGATCTAAACGAACCTAACATCTTAGTCTGCGTACCCACTAGTGCGGCTGACCTCCCTTTCACAATTAATTTCCAGTCCGCTATGTGACGTAAACAAACTAGTGACTAGAAAATGTTACCTTGGTTGCAAAATATGCACAGAGTAATCAGGATTACACTCGGAAAACGTTCTCGAGGCGAAAGCAGCTTAGAACCTATCTCACTCATTAACTACAACCCTTTCCCCTACTTTACTACCATGGGCAGAAAATAGTCTTAAAAACCTTAGATATAAAAAAACTAATTAACTGCTTTCTTAGAAAACTGGTAAGAAAGAGACCTAAGATGCTTTTATTTTTGATGTTTTTTTGTATGTGGTTCTCTTCTTTTCTGATTTACAGAGATGAAGATGTAAGTAAGTCAGTTTAAACCCGGGATAAAATAAATGAATATGTTATGAAGCTGTGAAACATTTAAGTGGTAATTAACCAGCGTGTAGGTTTTGTTTTAAGGGGGTGGTCTGTAAGCAAGGCAAGGGTTAAGTGCACGAAACACAATGAGGGTGGAACTGTGAAGGTCTATTTAGGGTGCTCTTGAAAGGGAAGGGTGATCAAAGCCTTTGGGGATAAGGGATGAAAGTTATATTTAAAAATTGAGAATTATGTTTTTAGAATATGTATTGTGCTAAACATGGGATATCAGACAATGATTTACAAAATAATTTAACCTGGCACCAAACTCAGTAATAAACACCCTTCTTTACCTAGTCAAGAATTTAATAACTTGACAACAGAGCTGGTCTAAAAACTGGATACGCCTGATTTTTGGCCCATGACGCAACGAATAAGATTTACAGATTAGTGTATTGTTTTATCCACTTATCCACGCCTCGTAGTTTACATAATTATTCAGAAATAATTGTTTTGAATTTCATTTTAAAAAAAAGACACGATTACTTTTCTCATAGACTAGCTACGTCAGCATTTGCCAGCATACTGATACCAAAACGTACTGATAAAACATAGAATACTAATAGTACTGTTAACAGTAGACCTAGCCTCCACGTTCTTATCTTTACTAAAGTCTTAAGATTAATTTTGGATTTCAAGTTGAAATTCATCCTATGATTTCTCCTTGGATTTTTGAAGATGAGCAAGTTATAGACAGAAAACTAATTTTTACTATATTCGATAGTGCAGTAGATTCATAGAGAGTAGTCACTGTTCACATAGCTTAAGACGAAAGTTGCGAAATATATGCGAACATTTTGAAATATACAAATACGGTATATGCGTCGTTTGACTGAGGTTCCAAAAATGTGCTTACAAAATTTCGTTAGAATTGCTCAACGTGTTTGGCAGTAATCACAGACAGTTAAAATTCCTAATTGTTGAGTTAACACATGATCTTTGGTCCGCTTGGTCAACTACTTGATGGAGAAGCAGACTAAACGTCAAGACCATCTCGTCTGGTTTTCTGGGGACTACACCAGCACTAGGAACGACACTTTGCAACACATTGAGAGTGGAATATATTTTTGGGCCATGTATCTTAAGGTCGTAATTTACCTTTAACTCCACAGTGCTATTTAGACGAAGATCTAAGTTAATTTATCTTTATCTCAAAATCTTCCCACCCACTTTGGTAGCCGCTTAGTCTAACGCACTATTCTCGCATTATATTAAACTACCTATGACAGGGAGATCAAAGTTCGAGTCTCGGTTGGGTGTAATGAGGGTGATTTTTCCAAGATAATTTTCCACTTTACCTCCACGTAAATGCGGGTACACTTCCTTTAGATATAACCTTGCTATTCCCTAAAACTATTAGAGTAATTAGTACATAATCGTATAATCCTAAAGGGTAGTAAGATGCAGTGATAAAAAAAGCATTCCTTTAATAATATTAAACTAGTAGCTATATGAACAGTAGATATCGCGCCCTTTATTAAAAAAAGGCCAAGTTCATCATGCTATTATTATTATTATTATTATTACTATTATTATTATTATCATCACCGCGTCTTACTACCCGTTCGGGATGTAAGCACTTACGCTAATGTGCAATGGTAGAGTGATTGTGAGATGAAATTGAGGACCTACAGTTTAACGTGGGATCCGAACCACGGTGGAGGCCTGGCATTCCTCACATTCACAAGTTGTGATTAATACACATCTTGTCAGAGGTGAAGGAAGGGTTTGGCAATCAGATAAATCTGTGCCGGGACCGAGGATTGAACCCCAGACCCTGCCTTAAGATTTATCTTTAGACTTAAAGTTAATATTTTTCCTTTGTGATCAAGTTTGATAGGAAACAGATTAATACTTTATTCAATATTACATTATATTCATAGATAATAACCATGGTTAACATAGTTTAAGACGTCAGTCTCGCATTACATGTTTAAAAAAATACGCCTTAGGTATTGAGATGAGCTATTAAACGGAAAATCTGTTGAGCGGCCACCATGTTAAAACGGAGAGCCGGATTGAAAAACTATGTACGCTTCTTTTAAACTGAAAGGTTACAAGCTTAGGTTTGATGGTTCCTCTATGACCTAGCTTATAAGATAGAGCCATAGTGCAATCCATAAAGGTGAGACTTTTGAATTTAAGGGTGAACGAAGTGTACAATGTACATATATAGTTCAACCTAGGTCCAAAGAATGCCCTTGAAAAATTTCGATAAAATTTGTCCACGCATTTTTGCAGCTATTGCGGGACAAACAGACAGATTTTTGAGTGGCCGCCATCTTGAAACGGATAACCAGATCGATAAATTATGTAAATATATATAGTACGTACTTACTTTGTTCGGCCTAGGTCATTGACAAATTTAGTTTGAAATTGTTCCAGGCGTTTACCAGTTATCGTGTTGCAAATATCCCCACAAATAGACAAACAAAATGCCACATGGTCAATTTAAAACAAAGCTTCGCTTTTATCGATTAATAAGCTTAGAGCCCTAAAAGCGCCATCTAATTGAAGAAACCTATCTCTACTTCACGGTATTTATAGTTAAAGGGAGGCTCTATAGCTCCAAAACCTCTAAAACAATCCTCAATAATCTTGTACATTTCTCTAATTACTCTGTTAAAATTTAAAGATTTAGTCATATAACAGTAGCTTTCATTTCCATTTTGACATCAACCCTATTTTAAAATAACAAAACCACTCAATAAATAAAGCGTGAATTCATATATAATTATATGGTAGGCAGCACGCTTATCACATTTTACTCTGATATAACTAATAAACTTAGGTGATATCCATGGGTACTTGAAATTAAATAAAAACTTTTTAAATAGTAATATAATGTGGCCGTTAAATACCTATTTAGAAATATAATAAAAATTCTGTTAATTTTTTAAAGTGTTCAAGGCTCACCTGAAGCATGACTGCGGGAAGTTGAAAAAGGCTGAGCGCCCTGAGATTTCAAGGTCACATTTGATGCTTTGATCCGCTACCCTCTGCACAGAAGGAGAGTACCTAAGATAAGAGATTTAACACTGGATTATTTAAATTATATCATAATTAGTTTACACGTCATACTCAGGAGCCTAATTTAATCCATGTGAATATCCTTCATTCAAGGTTGTAGCTATCTGAGGTGAATCTGGGGTGCTCAATCCCCACCGCACCATGAAACTTGACCAAAATTAACTAATGTTTCATTATTTACTGTTAAAACAATAGAAAAATAAAGATAGAAGAATGTTGACACCATTCTAATGTACAACTCCAGTTGAGCTTTAAAGTCTTAAGCTAAGAGTTTACACTTGGGAGCAATACTTGTAGAATTAATACATATCTCGCCCTACACCCAAATTTTCATTACGTTAGTACTAAATATCTTTGACCTGATGGTTATTCGAACTGGCACAGCTGCTAGCCCTGGTTTGTCAACGCGTTGAGGCAAAGAGCCGTAGTGATCTTGATCATGGCATGGATTCGTTGATGAAGTAAAATAAATACCTTTTAAATCAATATTACGTATATTTACTTTTAGAATAGTAACATTATATGAAAACTTTAATATCTGTGAAATTTAGTGAGCCATATACATTTTAAAATGGCATTGAACACATTCTAACATTCACAGGTAAACAAATAAATGCTCATCAATATGAAAATAGATTTTTTAAAAATTTATTTATTCATTCGAATTATTTGACGTGCACTTTCCAAACCGATTAGTTATATCCTCACACGAGAATTTATATGAGCGAGATACAAAGAGCCAACCAATTTTTCATAGAAAGATAGTTTCGCATACTTTCTAGGGTTCTTTTACATGCCACAATCGACATGAGATAACCGGCTTTACTCCCCTCCGAAGGAAATTGTGCTACGGATTTTTATCGATCAAGAAAAATCCGTCAACACCAGGCTAAGTTTGAACCCACGAACATCGGATGCTGAGGTGAGAACTTTTCCCCAAGACCACCGAGTTAAACCAAATCGAAATGATAGCATAATTAATATGAAAAAAATTGTCCCTATTTTATAAACGCATAGTATTTCTACTCAGTTATCATTGATCATCAATAGCGTTTTTTTTAACTTAACTAAATAAATAAATAAAAACGACAAATAAAATGATGAAGTTGTTGATTTTGTTCGCTGAATTTGCTGAAATTATTTTCTTCCGATGAGTTTAATCGGAAGAATGTTGATACTTCCTATTAGTTGGTACAATATTACATGATTTTATTTACGGTCCGTATTCATAATATTTTACTATATTATTAGTATTATTTTATATGTAATAATATAATCTATTAGAATTTAACACTCTAGATTACATGATTTGGAGTATGGATATATGAAGGTTGTTTTTGAAATTTTGCAGCTATCAAACAAGTTTATCCATATTTGAATCTGACTGCATACAGGCCTTGATCAATCCAGGTTTACTAAAACAATGTTCAAAATTTATTAAAGTGCCTGCACCATTAATAATATCCCAATCGTCAAAAATTCCATTCCACGATAATACTGGGTAAATACAGTAGTTGATAAAAGTTATTTTAATCCTTTTACTGGTGGACATTAAAATTATTTTATTAATTGGGTAAAAAGGGAAAGGACGTCCCTCATTCATTACAGGTCTCCAGCCCTCTGAGAAAACTACCACTCCACATTCAGCATTAAACAAAACAATATAAAAATTTTAAGGAAATAATAAAAAATAAATCGGCTAATTTTCATACCTTAATAATAAATAAAACTATAATAATAAAAAATAAACAATGTCTCGGTAGTAAATGTACAAGCATAGATCCCACATAACATAAAATAAATGGTACAGTGCAACACAGAGATTCTCATTACTTTGCTTGAAAATGGAGATATTGACTAAAAACTCGTAAAATATATTAAACGAAATAATATACAGTGTCACAGAAACATATAGAAAAGATGAACATCTCGTTTACGAGAGATCATAACAACCAACTAACCATTTCCCAGACCTCCATTTAAAAATATATATTTGCTTATAGATCGAAATCTATTGGTTATATTATAAAAATATATTTTTAGAACAAAAGTTTATTTTTATTTTTAATAGTCCTACATCTTTTCAATGATAAGTTATTTTGTATCTTAAAGAATTGTGGAGGCAAGATCAAAATTGAAAATATGCGCTCATGTAATGTGCCCTCTAAGTCATTTTTTCATATAAATTATACGTGCCAGCTTATTTGTAATGTTCCTAGTGCCTAGATACAAATTTTATTCAAAATTGTTAGAGCCGATTTTAAGAAAATCAATTTTTATATTTTGACCATTAAGTAATACTCTTAATTTTAAGGCTATGTATCTAATTCTAAAAATCCCTCCGTGGAGAGCCTTAATAAAATACTAGATACAAAAATATAGCCGGACCGAAAAAATGGTTTCGAATCTAGGCTGAGATACAGACAGACAGACAGAAGGCATCTTGAAAACTACTTTTTCGGGATTCAGGAAGTCATGAAACGTCGACATCCACCAAAACCTCGAATTCAGTTTTTTATGACGGTCACAATACTTTCTTTCTTTGAAGGGAAGCGAGAAAGTAAAAAGGGTATCGAATTTCACCAAAGAGAATAAATAATAGACGTTATTATAAACAAATCACGGTACACCAAAGAGCATAAATGAAATTATATAAACTACAACAGAAACATGTTGAGAAAAAAGAATATCGCGCTTTAATTAAGAGCATAAAGGTTCATCGCACTTTGTCAGCAAATTATGTTTATTTTAATTGTTTTGTCACCATAAGTTAGGCGTTAGTTTTGCCCTCAATTTTTAATCATGTAATCGCTACACTAGCTCCCTGACTTTTAGATACTCTTTGATTTTGGTGTTCGTTCGGTTTTGGGTTATTTTGTCTTTTATTCAAAATGGCAATTTTCTATCTCAACCAGAAGTTATTCTTTCTATTAATTTCATAAGTTTCTAGAGCCCATCCCCATTTCTCGACCCTCTATCTTGTAATTTTTAATTTAAATATTTTTCTGATTTTATGGAGTTTATTAGTTCTGAGATTGTTCAACTTTCTATTTACCTAACTTATTAATAAGATATGTTTACTTATTGATCGGAAATTACTAGTTTTATAGAAATATATTTAAAATAAAGTCTTACAACTTAGAAATGATTAGTTACTTTATATCTCAAAGCGTTATGGAAACATGATCACAATTTGGGATACCCTCTTGGATAAAATACCCTTTAAGTCATTTTATCGGTAAAACGAAAGGCATAATATTGCTTTTAATGTTAAACTATGTGTGGATAAGAATTTTAATCAAATTCAATATAGCCGATTTCGAGAAAATGTATTTCTCATTTTTATCCTTAGTTTTAGAGTTGGAGAGATAGTTCCAAAATTTAAATCAAATTATTTTAATAAATAATGGATGAAACTTTAAAAACCAAATATTACAGTAAATATAAAGTGAATTGTTTTTTCAGTTATTAATCTAACTATTCAATTTGTATTTACCACCAAAACTAAATGAAAACTAGGAGTAATGTATAAAATATATATAGTATTTTTTCCCCTAAATAGTTTTATAATCCATCAAATTTTATATTTCAAAAATTTGAATAAATAAACTTAAAAAAACATATGCATTGAGTACGCGTTAACAATATAATCAACACATTAAGTTATTATCAGTATTATTTGAGGGTGCTTGTTACCTGCCAGTGCATGAGAGTCGGTCAACGCTTGGTGCCATGGCGAGGGAACAAGGCGCAGGAAACCCGGGACCAATATAACTTGGTACATATGGTGAAGGGCCGGGAACAGTACCGTAATGAGTAGTACCCTGGTAAGAGGCTATCTGGGAGCAGGGTTTAAACAAGCCTGGCGTGCGAGGCTCCTGTTTGATGGGAGAGCTGCTGTTTGTCCCTAGAACATCAGGACACAGAATGATCAGCACACTCATGCGAGGGTATATATGAATAGCATTAGGACGTACAATGATCATCAGTCATCACCACAGTGTGAGGCTCTATATAAATAACATTAGGACGTACAATGATCAACACTTTGGTGCAAGACTCTAAAAGAAAGATTATTATGATACATAATAAATAATCAAACTTTCAAGATAGAGAACCTAAGACTAATTCTCTAAAGAATTCCAATGAAAATGTATTATTAGAAGATGGGTGTAAAGCATTAACATGAGAATAATACCTAAAAAAATCTTTACAATGGAGAAATAAGGGAAGGTGATTTGAAAAACGTAGAAAATGTGACATAGAGGAGAGAGGCAAACACATAATCAGATCAGAATTTGAAACAGCAATAAATCAGTTTTAAAAAACCCAAAAAGCATGTGGAATATGTGGAATTACTGCAGAACTACTCAAACATTCTGGAGAAAAAGAAAAGAAAGAACTGTATCAAATTTGTATGGAAATATACAAAACAGTGAATATATTTGAGGATTTTGAAAGTAACATTGCCGTTGCACTACCAAAGGAACCTGAAGCAGTTAAATGTGAGGAATATAGGACATAGAGTATCACGACCCATGCATCAAAACCACATACATGAAAATACAAAAAGAATGGACCAAAAGATAAAAGCAATATGTACAGAAAATAAATATGGATTCAGAAAGAACAGAGGAATAGAGGGGAGCCATCCTGTCTTTGAGGACGCTATTAGAAAAACAAATAAGGAAGACAAGAATACGTATATTGCATTAGAGGATAAAATCATTTGATATGGAGAATGAAATAAAATGTTTAAGATTTTGAGAAAACTTGTAATCAAGTACAACAACCGAATAATATTATATAACTTATTAAAAATCAAACAGCAATAGAGTTAATGAGTATGAAGAGGAAGCTAAAATAAGAAAATGTGTTAGACAAGGATTCAACTTAACTCCGATACTTAACTGGAAGAAACGCTAAAAGAGGTAAAAAAAATCATGTCTGGAATAAGAATTGAAGGAGAACTTTGTTTTTTTGATGACATTGCTGTTTGAATTGAAAGGGAAGATAATCTTCAAGAATTACTGAAAATTGTATATAATATGAAGATCTACAAAAATAAAACAAAAATAACTATGTAAAGTAAAGAGAAATAAGTCAAATGATGTAGAACTAGAAGAAGTAAGGTTATAGAAAGTAATATAATTCTGCTACCTAGGAAATAAAATACCGAAGATAACAGAAGCAAGAAAGATATTATAAATGGAATAACGCAGGCGAAGAAAGCTTTTCATAACAATAAGACATTAATAACCACGACTAGCATATATTTGGAAATCAGCAAAAGGTTCGTAGAGCCATACGTTGGCTTTTACGGATGTGAAACCTGAACCATTGGTGCAATTGAGAGAAAAATATTAGAAGCATTTGAAATGTGGTGCCACAGAAGAATGTTGAGAATATTATGGATGGAGATGGTATCAAATACAGAAATGGTAAGATAGGCAAATGAAGAAAGGATTTTTTTTTGGAAAGGTATACAGCAAAGAATAGTTAACATGGTAGGTCATATACTGAGAAATGATAGTTTTATGAAGATAATATAGAAGATGGGGAAAGGAGATATTTAAGAGGGAGACAAAGACTTAAGTACACGAATCATATAGTGGATGGTTTTGACAGAACAAGGATGTAACAAATTTGGTCAGGGATAGGCAAAAGTGAAGAGCTGTTGCAAGCCAATCAAAATATAGATGACCAAATAATACTCTAATGTAAGGCTAAATGAAAGGAACACTAGAACATACAACAATAAGTACACTAATTTAATATTGTATAAGGGGAATAGGGGTATTTAAGAACTCTATGGAGTGAGACTTCTACTGACCGGGGAAACTAATTAGGTCTGACACAAAACACACAATTTACCAACACCCATATGAGCATCTATACTAAGTATTGTATTTCTTTATAACTATGAACACTAATTAGGGAATGGAGGGGAAGAGAAAGCATAATCCATAAGTATTTTATTACTTCGTCACTCTGTAGAATTGGGAACAAAGTTGAAGAGAAGGCATGTGTAGTAATTATTCTATTGCTTTGTTATAATCCCCATTTACTAGAAATCGATGGAAATAGAAACGTATCTACGTTGTGGAATGTTACAAGACTGTGAACAATAATTTGGAAGTTTTTGTCAATCTGAATTAATATAGCCTTTAACTAAGGATACAGAATATTGACTAGGTCTTGTAAGTCTGTGAACTTGCCACGCTGTGCCATTGAACATAAATACACATTTAGCTTATGATATAGGGACGAGGAAGCTAGAATTTAGATGAAATGTTCCATCATTTGCGTCACGAAAGTGTGAGGAATACATTTAGGAAATAACATCATCACTACATTAAGTCGGAATTCCAATACCAATTTTCCCCTCTCCGCAGAAACAAACCAAACATAAGGCTCAACTATAGTCTGATTTGCTGGCGATAATGTGTTTAGGGTTCGTATCATAGCCAGGTGTACTGAGGTGTTTTTTTCTCTCAATGATTTCTCTCTCTCCCTCCACGAATTTACTTTAAATTCTATCTTCCCTGTAACAACTACATTACAGTAGTTAAAATTCGGAATGGGGTAGTAAAAACCTGGCTGAAAAAGTAGGCGTCTGTAGTTTTGAAAAGCTGACAACCCTACCCTTATACCTGAACAAGCGTGGCTGAAAAATCTATTTCACTTTTATCTTAATATTAATGCAGTCTAGAAAATGTTGAAGTCAAGTCTTTCATGTTTGTGTGTAATGCTATCAAAAGAAGAAAGAACATAATCTGTGCGGTAAGAGATGTTCACAGCGGGTCTACAATGTTCCTNTCCCCCCACCCCCACCCCCCACCCCCCACCCTCCGTGTACTATTTACTAGGACAAGTTGAAGTGTAATAGAGTGTGCAACAAGGTTATAAGTCGGTCTACACAATCTCAAAAGGACACAATGAGTAGGCCTATATCCAACAAGTCTTACTCCTACAAACGACGAGACTTGGCCTGTAAGGTTGCCACCCATCTTGTATGGGATATTGTTGTTCTTCACTCACAGACAAAGAATGCTTTGGGGACGTAAAGAATAACCAGCATTTTTAACAATAGTCCTATTTTCTACTAAATTTTAGTGCATCTCACTAATCTTTCTGGATATACGATGGTATATAATTATATAATATGTATATCATCGTATAGCCAGAATGAGTAGTAAGACGCACTATATTTTATATATATAAATATATGTATAGATATTTAAAAAAATATCCGTATGTATATATATTTGTAAATATATACATTTCTATATATCTATAAATACATCCATTTATATATTTATAAATAAATAAAATATAAATAAATATTTATAAATATATATAAATGAAAATAAATGTATGTATCTATATGTATATATATGTTTATATATATATATAAATGAAAATAAATGTGTGTATCTATATGTATATATATAAATGACTATATATAAATGGATATATATATATATAAATCGATATATTTATAAATATATATATATAAATGGACTTATTTATAAACATATATGTATATAACTTACGCAAATGTGTCAGGGATAAATAAGGTGGCATTTAGAGGATTTGCACCCGTGTTTGTTTAGAGTGAAAAACAATCGATTAAAAAAAACTAAATAGATCCAACCTGGTTTAGAAGCCCTACACAAGACCTTCGGCCTAACGTGTCAATGTTCTACCACTGAGATATTCAATTTCATCCCTTGCTTAGGGTAATTCATCGATCTTAGGTTAGGGCAGAGTCTGTGATGGATGTGTGAGATCGTCAGCTAATTAGAGCTATCAGAAATACAGATACTGGTGACTTAGGGTTGGCATTTATGCCACCACTTGCACAAGTCCATCACAGACTCCACCTTAAGCTACAAGTGATAAATGGAAACATGGGACAAGAACAGTTAATATCAAATTTGGCATATTAGTTTTTAAAAATAGCATTTTTATCACCAACGGCCTCAATTTGGAAGGTGTGTTAGTATAAACATCTGATATTGTGAGTATTGAGTGATGTAACGAAAGGTATGAGTTTGTTTGTGATGAATAAGTAAACAAAAGCAAACTAGAAGCACTGACACGAAAGAGAGGTGTCAATCGGCCATATGGGGAGCTCCTCGTGGCTGGTCACGAGGCCACGGGGGCTAAGTCGTCGGATTCACAGAGTACCAGTCGGGTTTGCCCCTTGACCCCAGGGAACCAGGGTCGGCGTCCGTGTAGGGACAACCTAGCTGTCAGCCAGGTAAAACCTCATACCACCTCGTTCATTCACTATAGCCACTAAGGTCTTCATTGTAACTTTACTCTAACATCACATTTATAGTAGAATGGCAGTATTAATAAACCTTTGAAAACCCAAGACTAACGTCAATAATCGAATCAAGAACCCACAAATAATCATATCATCCCCCTCCCCCCCTTTATCCTCGGCCACAGACAAATAATATATCCAAACCCTCAACCTCCAGGTTAAAATGGTTGCGCTCCTTTTGTCGCTTGAGTCCTTCACCACTAGGATCGCTGCGGCTAGCCCTATCACAACCCAGCAGTGACACTAGCGAAGCCCAGTGTTGAAGGACTCAAGCTGACAAAAGGAGCGCAGCTAAACCCACGTAAGGTTGAGAGTTTGTTTGTTATTTGTCTGTGTCCTCGGCCAAAGACATCCTGACAGATCTGCAGGACCACACACATGGAACATACGTAAAAGGGGGAAGTGACATTTAAAAAAATTATTTTAACTTTAATGATCTAGCACTTTGTGGCATCTTAAGTTAAGATACCCGATATTATATTTTAATCATCCTTCTTAATCTGTAGAGTTGCACAGTGTAGTTATTATTGGGTGAATATTTACATATTACGAAACTCCAGGTTTTTATTAGTTAAAATAATTTTTTGGTCATCAAGAGCAGTGTTTTGCATTTTTTTTAAAATCTCTCTGAATCAATAATACTCACAGGAGCCCATATGGTATTTAATGCTGCATTTAAGAATTCAGGTTTTGGCTACTAGTAACTGAATTAAATCATATTTTGATGCTTTCTTGTATGTGCAAAGAAAGTTGACGATGGAAAGTACCCTTACACATCACAAAATAAATCACTTTTTTGTGTGTGGTAAGACACAAGATTCTTATATTTATCATGGAAACATTTACATTTTGCATATTAAAACCTTTTTGTATATTATAGCATTTTCAATTTCCACTTAGTTTGGTTGGATTTTACAAAGATTTATTTGAAACTATGATTTATAAAACAATTAGCTCTTATCGTTAAGGCGATTTTTCCATGTCTTTGGTGAAATGTTTTTCAACTTCTTTCAACTCATGGCACACTAAAAATAGGAAATAGAACTTTCAATACATACCATCAGTTTTTTAATGAGAGATTTATCATTTAAAAAAAGCTAGTATAAAGATTATGCTTGAAGGTATCCATAGTAAAAACTCATCATGTTAATCAGGGATTTCAAAAGATTTATTTATATTCCTCAATATTTTCCTCGCTTCTTTTCGAATTTCTCCCAAACTCCCGCGGCACACTTGCTGCCACGGCACACCGGTTGAAATACTATGTTCTAACGAATTATCCTACAAATGGGAGAACCGGGATGACTTAGTGGTCAAGAAGTGGCGCGCTACACCTTAGAATCTTCTGTCGAGGTGTAACTTTTCAACTGTATCTAAATGAGCACCTAAGAGTGACAGCAAATTCATACCAAACTTTTATTTCAAAGTAATTTATTAGTTTTGTGCAAAAGTTGGTTTTGATGGTACTGGCGTTGAGGGATTGTAATAAGAATATTTTAACGTTTAAAAATAGTAAAATTAATTTTATTTAGACCTAATTAGTAAAAATGATACTGAAAAATGTATAACAAATACATTGCTTACACACACTGCTCTCTCAATAATCACAATACCCATCTACAAATAGCTCCTGTAAGCATAACATATATTTTAAATAATCAAGGGTAGACAACATTAACTGAAAAAAGTCCCTTATTTGGTTTTCTAAATTTGACAACCGTACTGGGTAAGTATATTTATATGATCTGTTGGTGAACTTGAAAATACAGTACAGTATAACGGTATTAATAATTTTACTACTTATTACTAGTGTGGTGGCTAATAACGTCTTTACACTAGCCCAATTAGCATGTTCAGCAAACTGACCCCCCTATCACCAACTTAAGTGTCAGTCAAAGGGAATAAACAAGTTTTAAATTGTTATTTTGTTGTTAGGAATCAATTCAGGATCATTATACAAATAATCCGGGACACAAAATGGTGATCACACGAATAAAAGTGTCCATGATCTAGCTTTGACTGGTTTGTTGGTGACGTGGAGGTCGGTATTTTAATCTTAACATGATGTACTGATGTTGTTTTTTCATAAATGGTTTCACAATCTTTCTACATGAAAATTCGGATACACTTCTTATAAATTCTTCCCTGCTCATTCCTAAGCCATTATCGTCAATATCTAGAGAGTCCGAATAGGTGATAATATGTGGAGTATGAAAAAAGGAGTTAATTCTAATAATCAACATCTTAATTAATATCAACACACAGGTTACGAATCATGGCACTGTTCTTAAAACTATTATTGAGATAGCAACCTGGTGTGAGTTTGGGTTCCGGCCAAGATCTTGAAGGTGTTGAGTGCAAATTTGGTAAGTGATCATAATTTTGACCCAAAAAGGTGAGTCAATGCTGCTATTGCAAATCGTGTGACAATTTTGAGACCAACCTTGAGAAAGACGCTTATCACTAAAGAAAATATAGTAGGATTCTGGTAGGAACAACAGTTTTTGACAGTTACAAAAGTTAATAAAACTGATTTATTGTATTAATACGTCGAGTTGTGAAACCTGCAACTGTTACCTTTAATAGATGTGATCAATACTTTTATAAAAATAATATTTATAACATACTAAAATGCTATCAATGTTGATCGCAAAAAAAATACGTTTGTATTTTCTAGACTGCTCTTACTATGAAAATCGGACTATAGTTTCACTTTCTCCTTTGTTTTTGTTTACTGCGTCTTACTACGCATCATCTACACTATAGACGTAATGGTGGAAAGGTATAATTGAGAGGAAATATAACCACATCTGCCTTGAGGAAGCGTGAGAATCAATATAATAGAAAGAACCCTCAGTGCTTTTAATTGAGAAAATAATCCCAACCTCCCTGTCACTAGCGCTCCAGTATGTTTAAAGAGTAACGCCAAATACCACGTAACCATCAATAAGGGTGCCTTACACCAAACCCAACTGTAGGGGTGGTTCTTCAAAACTCCATCCAATCAAATCCTTCAAGTATCCAGACGACTCTACATTTGGTAAACGTGTATGTATCCCTGTTGCCCGCGATGCCTAGCGTCCCGGCGTCTGACAAGTGAAGAGCAGGGGAGCGCCGTCTTGATCTCGTCTCACCGTAGGGGGTCCACCTTCTAGTCCCGGCTCTTTATTCCCTGTACACCAGGGGAGTGCAAAGCTAGGACCACGGCGTTCGTCTGACCTTGCATCACGATATGTGTCATGTGAAGACTTCAGAGAATGATACCTCTCCGCAACGGTGGGCACGCAGTCTAAACGTAAGGCTCGTCTAGTATTTGTTAATAAATTATGAGAAGTTTAGGATACAAATCACAGCCATGTGTAATTGAGGTTTTTTCCCCTTGCCTAAATGGTTTCTCACTCTCTGTATTTTTTTTCTAAATTTTACCTCTCTCATCTGTAACCCGTTAATGTAATTAAATGCCACCAGTTTCAGTGTCCAAGCGGTCTAAGACGTCACTCTCGGGTTATACTGACCTGCTGAAGATGGGGAGATTGGTGTTATAATCCCGCTCAGGTTTACAGAGGGGTGGTTTCCCTGAGGGTTACCCAAACACGGTTACATTTTCTCTAAATTCTACCTTCCTCACCACTTGTAGATTAGCATAATTAAAATGCATTTTATACGGAAGGATACTAAGAGCTTGAACCAATGAATTTTAGTTCGCATTCTTTCCACGTGTAATATTGCCGCGGCTGGGCGGCGTTGCAGTCAGTAGGCTTGTGAATTTTAGATTGGATTTTTTTCCGCGTGCTATGTCAATAGCTAGGCAGTTGTTTACATTCCTACTCCTGATGCTATGTAGAGAAAAGAGATCGGTGTGTCACGCGTGGCCCGGAGGACATGTTGTGTACATCCTTGCAGTAGAATGTATATCACCACACTCCTTCTTTGCCTTATAGTTAGTCAAGAACAAACTTCTTCAAAAACAGGTAAGGTTCATATTTGAAGTTAAATCAACTGGGATTTTATTTTAGTGATACCCTTATTGTAGGGCGGGGAGAGGGGAAAGTAAGTTAGCTAGCACTGACTAAGGCTCTAAGAACAAGAAAGCTTACAGGACTAAATTAGCGAGAATTTATCAGTAAACGTGAGAGTCGCGTGTTTATGCCTGGCCCAGATTTAACAATATAATACTATTTACAGTTTAAGACCGTAGTTTTCAGTTATTCTTTTTTTTTTTTGCGGGCTAAGTTGATAAAAGTACCCAAATTTTCGTGGAAAGAGCGTGTGAAAAGTTTAGGAAATCCACCTAGCTTGGATTAGAGCTCCAACCTCCTTATTACAAACAACCAGACTAAATTAGCCTGATATTTATTCAACGTGCCTAACGATGTGGGTTTTAAGTTATCTGATTTAAAAAATTGTCATATATAATGAATTACATAATTTTTAACAAAGCCCTATTATAATAATTCCTAAAACTTTCGTGTTTAAGTGTGTGTCTATGATAGTAGAAGGAGGGGTTCAGTTCTACTAATACTATACTTAGTACCGCGTCTTACTACCCGTTCGGATTATACGATTAAGTACTAATCACGCTAATAGGTTAGGTGTTGGGAAGGTTAAATATAGAGTAAGTGAACCCGCATTTGCGTGGAGTAAGAGTGGAAAAACATTTAGGAAAAAAAAGTTCACCCGAGCGAGATTCGAATCTCGATCTCCCTTTTTCGGCAGTCTAGCCCAACACGAAACTAGTGTGCTAGCTAACTACGCCACCGAGGCGTGTTGCAGTTCTATTAATCTTATATATTAATAATATTAAGAATTTTTTTGTCATGGGCATTGCGCAATATCTACCGCAAATAGAGGTCTAAGATTTTAAAAATTAGTATATCCTGTACATCTCGAAAAGGTAATTTTAAAATTTTGATTGTGTGTTTTAAAATTAATTAAAAACCGAGTCGGAAACAAGCAATATTTACTAAATTAAGAGTCTCTCTATCTGTCTGTCACGAGAATTGCGCGATATCTATCGCAGGCAGAGATCTTATATTTTAAAAACTAGTAGAGCTCCTGCAAAAACGTGTATACCTTGAAGCTGGAACTTTAAGTTTTTTATTAGATTTGTTAATTAATTAATTAAAAACCATGTCGGAAGCCAAAAAGCCACGGGAAGCGCATGGCTTAAAGGCACTATCTTTAAAGTTATCTTCTTTGTACAGTAAAAACCTTAATTTAAAAGCATTTCTCCCACGCAACGCCGGGTACTTCAACGAGTTTTACATAAAACAAACTCCGTTATAATTTAAAAATTAGTAAATTGACAATATACTCTATTGGCTCATAAACAAGGGAGGTGATTCTTGTCATGTATATATAATTTAAGATAAACTGTGAATTTATGGACGTTATTTTGACATGTTTCCTGATATAAAAAGGTGTTTGAGATATGTTACTAGGCTGTAGATTTAAAAAAAAAACACAAACATATTGAACTGTCACTTGCTAATACCTGTGATTTTGACAATCGTGAAAGTTGACTTCAATGATTTTCCGTCTTTGCACGACGAAAAATAAAAATTATAGTTGAACTGTGTAGATATCACCAAGAATGTAACTTTTTTTTATTATTTGGCCTATTTAAAGGGTGTACCTGAACCTACTCGCTAGATCAGTACATGATATACAACTGGAACTGACAAAACATCCTGTCGACCTACCCTAAATTCATCACTATGGAAAGAGACGTAACCATTTCAAAAATGATAGTTTTAGTATTTTGAAAACACATTTTAGGCAATTTTGGACGCCCATACCCCCTCTATAAGCAAAAATAACTTAACCCCTCTCCACCCCTCTAAGGTGCTTACGTAATACTTGAACGCCCCAATACCAGGAAACAGCCCGGGAGAAAGATAGAGAGCTGGGATAGAGCTAGAGAGTTGAGATAATATTTTACTGTATTTAGTGATTAGTTCTTATAGAAATATATATAATTCTTCTGTACGTGTGTATGTCACTGAACTCCTCCTAAACGGCTGGACCGATTTTGATGAAATTTTTTGTGTGTG
>CABFWO010007569.1:0-24012 GCA_902155825.1 Timema genevievae | reverse complement strand
ATGATCAAGGTTTCAATAAGTAGTATACAAAGATTGGTTGTAATACCCTAAGCAGTTTTCATAATATTTCACACAACAGTCTTTTTAGCTCTGTCTTTAGGGGTGTATACCGCCCTTATATTGAAGATGGACCTTAGGTTGCTTATGAGAATTATTCTAATTTCACCCAAGGAGTATCCTGTCAAAGTTTGATGCAATGTTTTAGAAACACGTTGTATAGTCGATTTACCCGTTTGTGCACGTACTTTTTTTTTGTGTGACCCCCCTTTGTTGGAACCCTGTTTTGCGTAAATCGTGTTTGAGCAAAAAAATAAAGTACCTTAAATATAAGTATAGCTAGATCATTAAAGAATTATGTTGACTAAAAAATAGTGTATGAAAATATCAAAAATTAAAATGTCTTCAAATAATTTATTATATTAAAAACTTTTTGTGTATATTATATTGACAAGCAATATACGAGGGTGATCCGTAAAGTAATGTCTCTTATTTTTTATTAATTCAAAAATAAATTTATTTGCAATAATCTTTGCATTTTTTAAAGTTTGAACAATAACCTATTTTTCTATATAATCCCCATTTTGGTCGATGCATTTTTGTAGACGCTGTGGCAGTGTTTGTATTCCCATGTCATACCAGCTCGCCGCTATGTCTTTAAGAAATAATTGAACCTCTTCTTTCACCTCGTCGTCAGAGCTGAATCACTGTCCTGCCAAATTTTCTTTCAACTTAGGGAACAGGTGATAGTCGCTGGGTGCCAAGTCCGGACTATAGGGTGGATGTCTGATGATGTCCCATCCAAACTTTTGCAGAAGTTCGACAGTTTGATGGGCGACGGGTGGGCGAGCGTTGTCATGGAGAATGCTTATGCCCTTGCTCAACATTCCTCTTCTCCGGTTCTGAATTGCCCGTCTGAGTTTTTTCAGAGTTTCAGAATACTGATCAGCGTTTATTGTGGTCCCAGTAGGTATAAAGTCGATCAACAATATTCCCTTTCGATCCCAAAAGACGGTTGTCATGACTTTACTGACAGACTGTGTTTGTTTGAATGTTTTTGGCTTCGGAGAAGAGGAATGCCGCCACTCCCGCGATTGTTGTTTCGTCTCTTGGGTGAAATGAAATGCCCAGGTTTCATCTCCTGTGACAATAGAGTCTAAAAAGTCTTCATTGTCCGCATAGTGGCGAAGAAACTCGCAGGAAGAATCAACACGTTGCTGCTTGTGATTTTCTGTCAGCATTCGTGGAACCCATCGAGCGCAAACCTTCCGATATTGCAACTTTTCGGTTAAGATCCTGTGTATGGTGCTTCGGGACAGCTCAGGGACCAAAATGTAAAGATCATCCAGAGTGATCCGTCGATTTTCACGCAGGCTTTCCTCGATCTTCTCAACTGTCTCGTCGGAAATTGACGGTCTCCCACTCCTTTGCTCATCATGAATTTAATTACGACCGGCTATAAACTCCCTACAACATTTGCGAACATATTTGATGTCCATGCACGACTCGCCATACACTTCGGTCAATTGGCGATGAATTTAAACAGGTGTAATGCCTTTCGCATTCAAAAACCGAATAACAGCGCTGATTTCGCACTTGGCGGCGAAGTTCAACGGGAGCTCCATTCTCAATGGCTGCCAGGACCAGACTGAGCGTCACGTGGAGGCGCGAGCATGTTCGGGTATGGGTGGGGGAACTCCCAATCACAACAGATATTCAACAGCCGCCAAAACAGTTTTGTTAGGTCTCCAGCCCCTCGGAGACCTTACTTTTAGGATCACCCTCGTATAAGTGAGAAAATGCAAAATAAAAATATTTATTAATTAATTTGTAATATCAAATTTGAATATACCAAAAAAGTTTAACTGATTGCTGACAAAAGATAAGAATACGTTTACCTTTAATGGGATGGCTGTGGTTGCTTATTCTGACACAATAACTCGAATCGTGGCTTAATATTTGTCACTGCTGGTCCATTAGCGATCTCAATGCTCTTAAGTCTTGAGTGGTATTTGGTTTTAATTGCCACCATTGTAAAAAATGCCAATTAACACAAATATGTGCTAGAAAATGGCAAC
The DNA here is from genome assembly GCA_902155825.1 of Timema genevievae. NCBI lineage: Eukaryota > Metazoa > Arthropoda > Insecta > Phasmatodea > Timematidae > Timema > Timema genevievae. Next base: position 21,937 of record CABFWO010007569.1, on the reverse strand, counting down.
GCTAATTCCATCAATATTCGAAATTCTGCTTTAACACCAAGCCAAAGAGTGTTCAAATTTGTTCTTGAAAATTCAAGTTTGAGGTTTGAATCACATGAAAGTTCCGCAAATTATTCTTGGGCTTTCAAAGAGAGATGCTTCACATTTCCCATTTCCACGATAAAAGGGCCAAGAATCCAATCTAACTGATTATTGTCTAATTCCGGTAGAAACTGTTTCTGAAAATTGTTTTCCAAGCATACCAAATGATCAATTATTATCTGCTTAGTCAAGTCAAAACCAAGCATATTATCAACAATAAAATCCTCTGTATATGAAAACCTTTTAAATTAGTCATTTTCTACTTAATTCTTTCAAAAGTTTAATGGTTTCATGAAAGCCTGACTTTTATCTTTCAGTGTAAAAATAATTGTGCTCTCCCCTTGGAGAGACATATTAAGTTCGTTGTTTCTCAAATAAATCTGACAGCATAATTTGCACAGACAATTTTCATTGTGAAAGAAATTGACATATTCAGAGTTATTTTCAGACAAAAATAGTATTATTTCATTTATTTCCCACTATTAGCTGTCTCAACGCTCGTCCCTTTGACAGCCATCGCACTTCTGTATGCAGTAAAATTGTTCTGAAATTAGATTCCATTTCATCACATAAATTTGCAAAGAGGTGACTATTAAGGACACGACATTTAATAAAAATGATAAACTTAACCGCATCTTGTAGTACAGCATTCAAAATTGTATAAAATTTTCTTGGCCATTAATGCCTCTCAATGAATCATGCAATGAGTGAAAGTAGTAGGCCTATAGCTCGCGGATTTAACTCTTACCTGAAATTCAGTTATTCTTCCTGTCATTGCCGCTGCGCCATCGGTATATACTACAACATAGTTATTAAATTTTAGCCCTACTTCCTTGAAAAATTCTTTCACTTTTTGAATAATTGCGTCAACAGTTGTACGTCCATCTAACTACCGACAAAATAGTAAATCTTCGTGGACACTGTTACCGTAACAATTCCTGACATATGACAATATCTGTGCGAAGTTTGTAATGCCAGTCAATTCATCCAGCTGAATTACAAATTTCACACTTTATTTAATTCTTTCAATAAGTTGCTCACACTGGTGATTGCTAATTTCCAAAATTCGCCTACCCACAGAATCATGTGAGAGTGGCATTTTTTTTAATTCGCATGTATACTTTTGCCCGTGAATAATTTCATTCACTGGCAACACAAGATATTCAGAAATGGTGTATGGTTTCTTAGCATTTGCAATTAAGTAAGAGGCTTCATAAGATGCTCTTAAGTACTTTTTATCGATCAGTACATGAGTTTCAGGAGATTGTTTTTTGTTTTTTCGATGATTCTAATGGCCTTTCGAAAAACTGTACAGGCTTAATGGAATAGGAAGCATGCTTTGTGTGTATATGTCTTTTTAATTTTGCAGGTTTTAGACTTTCACTCGCCAAGCATTCATTACAAATCAAGCAGATAGGTATGTCTTCAATATTTGTGGAAATAAAAGTAAATCCATATTGCAAAAATGTTTCATTATATTTCCTTTTTTTTTTTTGCGTGCGAATGAGAAATATCTTCAGTTCTATATATCTGCACATTCTTGTTAGTGCTGGATGATCTCGGTTCTGCAGGATCTATAGCTTCATTATTATTTGCTGTCTTAGTCGTTGACAAATTTAACCACTTATCCATGGGTAGGATAGTTTCGAATTTTTTACAAATTGTCTTTGAAATGATGGTGGCCAATAACTGGGGACAGTTAATTATTTTCTCGTCCAGTACATCTTTGTACGCCAGAGATACTAGAAGAACCACTAAACAACTTAACAATGTACAACTACACTGCACAGTGAACAACTAGTGGGAGCTCCGAACACGATTGATCACAAATTGCTAATAAGGCCTTCCGCACCGTGCGAAACTATTTAGTGACATGAATTGGTGAACTGTTGTGGAACTCAACTGGTTAGTACTGATGATGAACTTTGAAATCTACTTGCTAGTATTGCTATCTATGTCTGTATCACTTGCAAGGTACAAGTCTTCAAGAATGAGTCATGATAGAACGTACTTTCAAACCTTTTGTTAATATCCCTGGCCAGCAAAAAGTAAGACGAGACACTGTCATGTTGAGACAACAGTGCAGCTTAATGTCACAACAAGCAATGTCACCACTGTGGACGAAAATGAAGGATAAGATCAATTACATATTATTTATGATTTTTTTTTCAAATGTTCTGCGACCCCCAATAATATTTACGCGAATCCCAGGGGGGTCGACCCATAGGTTTAGAAGCCCTGGTTTAGCCTGTAGAATATTTTTTAAAATTCTGAAAAAATGGACTTTGTTCATTTATCTATATACTTTGCGCTTTTTTTTCTTAAACTAATAATATTTTATACCTTTAGTTACACTCATTATTATTGGGGTCATATCTGAGCCCAAGCTTGAATACATTTGATTTCTGTCCTTTTTATACTTTATTTCCATAAATAAATTTATCTTTATAATAAAATAAATACAGTCTATTGTGTAGTATTGTAAGGAAATTAAAATCTCAAACGTTACCAAAATATTTGTCTTTAATTGGTTGCTCAAAGCTATTATGAAATTGTGTACTGTAAAAGACGGTCGCCTTATTTTCATAAAATCAAATTTACATAAATATTACTTGCTTTTGTGGCCATAAGGTCTAAGGCATCACTCTCGCAATATACTAGACAACCGATGACAGGAATATTGCGGTTTCAATCCCTGTCGGGTGTAATAAGGGTGATCTTCCTAAATAGTTGTCTACTTTCCCTCCACACAAATGTGGGTACACTTCCTTTAAATGCAACCCTCCTAGTCCATAACTCACTAGTGCAATTGGTGCTATAAAAATAAAAATACACATATATCTCGACGTGTGTTGTTTGGTAACGCTGAATTGCGATGACAACATTATAACCTGAGAAATAATTGTCACCATTAACAAGTGTATTCCGGATTCAGCAATAATCATTACAAGATACTAATACTCCACATGAGAACGTCACATAGAATAGCAGAGTATTATGTAAACCCAATCAAGTATTCACAGGAAAGAAAACTAATATGACTAGACAGGTGATTCAGGGTGGTCATGATCTTGTGAATTACCCGAAGCAATGTGGAATAAATATTACTGCAGGTAAAATTTTCACAAATAATCCAGCAATAGTGTTGAAAAATAACTTCCAATACAAGGAGTAGTAAGACAATATATGTTTAAGCTAGTACAGTTCATCTTGATATGGATTCCAGAATTAAATAACAATATTGTTCCATTTTGTTCATAAAAATAATAGAGTGATTCAGCTAAAACAAGATAATGGGAGAGCTAAACGTGCTATGATTCTCGACTGTAACACAACAGAGTCAGGAGTTGACACTTGAGATATTTTGGTTCAGATGTATTATTACATATCAAATGAAATTACATAGACTTAGAGTATGGTGNTTTTGAAAAAAAAAATCCCTACATTATTTCTTTATTTGAATATATATAAATTGAAATCGAATCTAAAGATTAATAATTATAATAGAAAGGTATTTCTCATGGAATTGGGTAAATCTTTATGAAAAACAAACAGCAACGTGATGCTATATTTTAGAAAACAGCACTATCTCAAAGAGGTGAAAAGTGTTGATACTTTTTATTATGGGATCGATTATAAGATAAGAAGCATAATTATTAGAGGCATAAGGGTTCATTTTATCTTTGAACCAAAAACTAATTCAATGGATGTATAAATGCTTTTAATTTTCTCCTAGGTGAAGAATTTAAACCTAAATTGATTACGATATTTTCATATATAATAATGGTCTTTGTAACCGTTATCTGTAGTGAGCCTAAAACATTTATAAGAATATAACATATATAAGTTTTATATCTATAAAAATGAAAGTGGCCACGTGCGATAATACACTAAAATAATTTCATTTTAGATACAGGAGCCATTTCTCAGATAATGTCTTCTTTGACTCTTTATTCGACTTTGTTGAAAAATGTAAATGCCAAACTACTATTGATACGCTCAATATCATGAGTCATAACATTGTAGTTTATATTAATAAAATTACGAGTATGTATGTCTGTCGTGAGAATTGCGCAATCTATTCCTCATACAGAAGTCTGAAATTTAATTATTTATGTGAACCCTGAAGACAGATTTTTTTAAATTTGCATTAGAATTTTTTATAAATTAAAAACTGACAAAATTAAGAAATATTAACGCCACAAGAAATCTTTATTACTACACTTTATAAAATTTGTAATATAGTTTGGTGGCAATGGAAGTTTGGTTACCATGGAGAGTAAACAAGAAGTGTTTGGTATCTACAACAAACTATTCTTCTCATGTCGCCATGAAATATTAATTAATAAATATTGTGGCTTATTTCTAATAAATAGATTCTACCTGTGAGCCCTTTTACCATTTTAAACTTACACACTTTATACTCTATACCCTTTATACCCTACACACTCAATACACTTTTATCCTTTTAAAACTTTATACCTTTTTTAAAACTTTTTAACCTTTTTCACCCCAAGATATTTCTCCTGGGATTAGACGGGTAGTAATGCAAAAGATTAAAATAAAAAAGACAAAAAATAAATAGTTCTAAGAATGGTATAAAGCATATCTAATAAAAAGTGCAATAAAATCAAAAGAGCAAAAATTGCAAAAAATTCAAAAAAATTACCAAAATGTTAAAAATGTCAATAATGGCAAAAGGGCACAACGGAAAAAGTGATAAAATGGGCAAAAAGGGTAAGAATCGTAAGAGAATAAAAATGATTTAAAGGTTAAAAGGGATAAGAGAAAAAATCTCAAGATATTAAAAAGCCACAAGAGGCTACAAAATGAAAAGGGGGGAAAGGTTTATGGTATTAAAAGGGTAAATAAGGTTAAAAGGATATAAAGGATATAGGCTATAAAGTGTATAGGGTGAAAATGGTATAGGGTAAAAAGGATAAAGGATAAAAAAGGCTCTAAGATAACTATGATAAAAATATTTAAAATTAAACCTATTCAAAAAGAGCAATGAGACAAAAAATGATAAAATTTCAAAAAAGGTCTAAAATGAACAAAATATTGAAAATATCAAAAAGTGAAAAAAGGGCACAGTTAAGCAAAAGCAAAAAGAGCATAAGGGGTAAAAATGGTAAAAATGGCAAAAAGTGCAGTATAATACGGTATAAAGATTAAAAGGTATAAGATAAGTAAAAAAATCATAAAGATAAAAAGCCACAAAGGGGATAAAGTGGTTAAAAAATAAATAATAGGTAAAATGTTAATCAGGTAAAAGGCATAAACGAGGTAGAAAGGGTAGAGAGGGTAAAAAGAGTATAAATGAAAATAAGGGAAAAAAAGGGCAAAAAGATTATTACTTTAGATTAAAGAGGGTAAAACGATTAAAAAGTGTAAAAGATCACAAAAAGGGCAAAATGTGTAGAATGGGTGAAAGGTTTAACAGAGTAAATGGGGTTAAATAGTTATAAAATAATGTTGATTGGATTTATTTGCAACCCTTTAACAACCAATTGCTTATGCTGTGACATCTTTCTATTTTACTATCATAAATCGGCAGGAGTTCAAAGTATTGTGTATAGATACGTTATAGCTAAATCTTCAAAAGAATTGCCAGATTTTAAAATTTGATCGGCTTAATTCTCTGGTATGGCATTGTGTATTAGTCAGCTTACTTTCAAGATTTTTTATCTCAATTTAAATCAGTAGAGGATTAATATTTTATCCTAATTAAAATTTGACTACTATTTCCTGTAGTTTATTTTATAAAATTTTATATAAACATTTAAAATGGCAAAGAAAATTTATAGATTCCACGTGCAAAGAACGGGTACGCAATCTAGTTCTAATATAATTTTTTAAATGTGTAATAAATTACAAGTATGTATATTTTTTGACAGTAATATACAAACCGATATTATAGACAATGGTTCTAAGACACTTTGGCTTTCAGTCCAACTTTCGGACATGCTTTAGTAGAGGAGCTTAATTTTTACATTTATTTTGATTAACAATTTATTTGACACTAATTCTAAAAAAATAATAGCACTAGAATACTAGAATATTACAGTATTGTATTATAATTTACTATTTGGTAATTTTGTTTTAATATATCATAGCATTCTTTAAATTAAGAATATTTTATCAATTATCTCTAAAATCTTTAAATTTATTTTGTTCAGTCAATGCTTGAAAATATATTTATAAATGTCTTACAAATACATGGATGATACTTTGCAATGATAAATTGCTGCTCAGGAAATAATACTAACTACTATTCAATGAAAATAAAGTTACAAAGAGATATTTCTAGATATTGATAAATTGTAGTGGAATAAATTATGCCTATTTAGTATTTTATTTATATTTATTTTGTGAGTGGGTTCATTATTGTGTTAAAATTATTAAGCATGCAATTTAAAACAAAAGGTGACCACAAATCAATACTGTATTCAAAGAAATAAAACACCTAACTTTATTCAACTATATATTTTAGAGCTACACATAGAAACGTAAATTTAACCCAGGGCACTTTGTTTTGTACAATAATGTTTTATTATGCTATTATGTCTATGAATGGAACACCATCCATAATTATTATTGCTTTTTTTTCAATATATCTTACTCTTTTTTTAATATGTATTTAAATGATACATGTTAAACCCAATTTGATCAACAATGATTCAAAAGCAATACCGTTAAGAATACCAAATAGAATATACTAAAACTGGAAATATTCACATGTTTCTCCATACGAAGAAGCAGATTTATAGGGCTCTAGACGTCAGTGCAAGTTGAGCTGCCACAGTTAACACTTCACCCTCTTACTAAAGACTACCGTGTAGGTGCAAATTGAGGCGGAGGGTACTAAGGGGATACAACACAGGGCATAAAAGGTTTCTTTAGCTAGTATTAAGGAAGAGTAGAACACACACTACGAAGCAAAGGAAATTTCTATTGAATGAGGTTTGAAGCACATTTTTCGACTAGACCTACTCTTGCTTGTCACGTGCAGGCTGCTTTGATGTGTTTATTAGAGTTATTTTCCAGCGTCTTGTTTCCTACCAATATGTGCACCTCCCCTATGTAGCATTGTGATGTTCTGTCCTTCGTATCCCTGCGTCTAGTCTGACCTGCATTTCAATGTAAGCTTAGACGTATAGTCAATATTCGTGGTTTGTTCTAGTTCGGCTTCTTCCGGCAACAGTGAAACTTGACGACTATTTTTGTATCTTGAATAGGGACCGAGTGAAACAGAAACATTCGAGGTCATTTATGAGTAAAAATAATGTTACACTTAATCGAAGAGTAAAATTTACAACCCATATATTATATCGACTCCGGGGCATTCATTCTATAAAGAAACTTTAATAACTAAGTATTTTATATGTTTTCTTCGCTTTTTCTCGTGTGGGATAAACTTGAGCCCACATGAAATAATCACGTACCCCTCTGTTTGAGCTATTATTACAAAAACCCATTATCAAAACAGCCTGAGCATTAGAGTAGATCACTTCACTATATGTCATGAATCATGACATGACACGCTCTGTGGAAAATCCGTGCAAATTTCTGTAAGTGGACCCAACTTTGATGGGAACATCAGGAAACTACTATGACAGAACATAAATTTTTATTCAATTTTGAGCATTAAGTTTGGACATGAAACCATATCAAACATATTTTACTTTAGTATTTTATTAACATGGACGCAGTGACGCTTGTATTATTTAATTATATGTATTGATCTATTAAATGATATGTACTATATATTTCACAAAATAAACTAACAATGCAGACAATATTCCTGTGTATATTATTGAGATATTTGTAAAAATCACTATAATGACACTCCAATAATTCTAAAATTACATTTTAAAAACCTACGACGTTTGATCATAGTTGTTCATATATAACCAATTGAACTAGTAACTATCGACATATTTTAAATACAATATACCCAGTAGTTTAACAGTGCGAAAATTAAGAACTCGATTCACACCCAAATTTCAAGGGTATGATAATGAAAGGCTGCGACTGAACTGATATCTAAACAGTTATTTTATTTCCTTTTTTATGTCAGTTCTCGTAAAAATCAACCAATTGATCATAAATTCCCTAAATTATTCTGTTTGGTGTAATAATATTACAAAGTTGTTAAAAAAATTAATTTTTGTATTTAAGTTTTTTTAAATATTAGCCTTTGCATTTTGTAAACTATAAATAATAATAATACTTAGCAACCCGTCTTACTATTACCGTTCGGGTTACACGCTTGTAAACAATTAAAGTTGTGTAAAATATTTAAGATAATAGAATCAATTCTTTATAAGTAAACTATATAAAATAAGTTTTTCTCTCCAAGCCACACAAAAAAAAATTCAAGCTAATTTAGGTATATTTTATTGATACGCTTGGCAGTGTACGGGTTGGAGATCACTTATCAGATACTTTCAAAGTTCACAATTGGTTGAAACAAGGAGTGGAACTTTCCCAATTACTTTTTGCTTTAGCCTTAGAATATGCTATTAGGGTAAAGCAAGAGAGTAGGGAAAAGTTGACACTAAATGGCCCATGAAGCTATCAGGATAAGCAGATGTTTTAGTTTTGTTGGACAATACTAAGGAAGCTGTTGCAACAAATACAGACATTTTACTAAATGCTATTAAGGAAATAGACTTAGAAGTGAATGAATGAAAAGACTAAGTATATGATCACACAGAAAAAAACAGATTGAGGAAGCTAATTTATAGATTACTGCTAACATATCTTTTGACAGGGTTAATGGGTTTAAATAATTAGGAACAATTTTAAATAAAAATAACACTATTATAATGGGAATTAAGAAAAAAAATATAGTCGGAAAATGCATGCTCTTACTTGGTCAATAGTTGTCACCTCATCTGCTTTCAAGTAATGTAAAACTCAAAATATACAGATAAATTATTATATTGGTTGTTATCTGTGGGTATGAAATGTGGTATCTTGACTTAAATGACGAAAACCAATCAACGATGTTCGAAAACGAGGTGCTTAGGAAGATATTTGGCCCACAAATGAATAAGACTACTGGTAGATTACGGTGAGCAGGACATGCATATGCAGTGGGAATGGGAGATTCTATTCAGGGTACTGATTGACAAATCCAAAGGGAAGAGACCAATAGAAATTCCCAGACACGGGTGGGAGGATAACATTGGAATGGACCTGAAAGAGATAGGGTCTAATGAGGTGAAATGGATAGAACTAGCTCAAGATAAGGAGGAGGTGTCGTACTTGTGTAAGTGCTTTCGAGTTCCTAATGTCATAGAGTAAGTAATTAAGTAAATTTCTATGTAAATAGACCTAATAGAATAATTTATTCCTTGAATATAAACCAAATTTAACATAGAAGATACATTTTTGAGAAAATGAGTGAGAGTATATATAACTGTCGTAAAACGCATTTGTACTGATAACTTGTGCATTTCACCATTATATTGAAACAATTATTATTTAACTCTACTAAACATTGAAAAAGTAAACCCTGATTTTTAAGAAGCCAACTTTCGACCACCAACCTTGATTAAAAGTCACACAAATCTGCCATTCTAGAAATTTGTCTTCTTTCATTTATTCGTTATAAAGTTAATCTAAAATGTTATCTAAATCTCCCAATAATATTTCATTACTGACTATTGTATAATTTATCTTTACATTATTAATTAAGTTGACTAATAAAGTAAATACAATATTCTAATTATCGCTTCTATTTTATTTTCAAATAATATACTTCCTATATAAATATGACTTTATCCGTGCTGTAGTTGAGCCAGGGCTGTCCAGTAAGGTGCCCAAGCACATATTTTACCCCAATTGCTTGGAACTTACTGAAAATCCACGACACCAATCTTTAAATAGGATTGGTTTAAAATATTCAGTAAAATTGTGTACTATTTAAGAGACAGACGTTTAACACATATTTCAAGCCATAGAATGATAGCGAGTGGCGTTTGTCAAGAAATGCTTTCACCATTTTTGCAGGATGTTTATATATCAAATACTGACCTCAGATTGTGGCTGAGTAATATGGGTGTTATATATGGTAAGGAATCCATGAAAAATTTGTGTAGCCACTTGAAATAATTAACTTAATAAAGAGGAAATTTTTTAGAGACCATATTAAACATTAATATTCATCAAACTAAATGCCCCAACTTTGAGGTAATGGGGCCTACTACCATACGTTCAGACCTGATTGCCGCATCATCGTTCAGCTGTGGGGATAAAATAACGTCATCTCATTGACGAAGCTGTTCCTCAGCATAATATAAATGAATTTGCTTACTGATTTAAGATCCACAATAAATTTAATAAATTGATTTACACTAGCATTACCAATTTATATTTGGTCTCTGTATATATAAAACCACTAAAAATTATTCTTAATGTTAAATGTTAACATCCATATTCATTTCTATAATTAGAATGTTTATATACTTAGAGTTACTTCAAGTTGTTGGAATGACCACCTAGTTACCTATTTTTATAAGACTACACCACTGGATTTTAGTGAATTAATCCATAGGAAGATCAAATAGATCTGGTAAACCCTACCATAGCCACGGGGATTCACTCATAGATTTGAAGCCAACATTGACGTTGCATCAGGGCAAGCAAATCTAGCACTGCTTGCCTTGGCTTGAAGATATGTGATTATTTTATTTTATTTAATGTTTGAAAAAACATTCTTATGATAGTCATTTAAATTAAATTCAAGTCTCAGTGTGTCTGAAAAAAAAAGTCCCTCAAATAACAGTGATCGTAACATGCATGCAAGATGTGCACTGGTCCATCATATAGTAGTTGAAAGAGTATAATTTCGTGGTTTCTATCCCATAGCTCTAGCTAGTGTGGCTCTTATTTATGACGTCATCGATGCAAGAGGGTTGAAAAAGGTAAGAGTTGCGGGGCTCAGTTAGGAAATTCAAGCAACCAAGTTACGACTTGTCAACAATCGAAACTCTATACCTGAAGGTGTGACGACTAGAAACGAAGTCAATAAAATATACCATTCCATACCGCTCTCTTCCCCTTTAAAACACAGAGGGACAAAAGTAGAACTTTAAGGGGGTGGGAATAGGATCTAGGAGGGTTTTGCGTGGGAAAATATCTTAAAGTTAGAAGTTACTGAACCCATGTTTACACATCTTTTGGGGAGTTTGTTGTGAGAGATGCTTTTGTTTTGATGTGTGTATCAGTGAAATCTATCAAACGAAAGTGTATGTTTTATAAGTATATAATAATTAATAAAACAATAATCAATGAGTAAGTTGAGTGAGTGGCTATAGCATTATACAAGTGTGTTATTTTGTAGTATACATCTTTCCCGAAGAGAAGTTTTGAAGAACTCTTCGTAATAGTCATTATTGGAAAATCCATTTTTTAGTTAAATATGACACCATTAAGAAATAAATAGCATAGTATACTGCACAGAATTTCTCACTCTTTTATATTAAAATAGACATGTGCTAAGAACTCGTAAGATTTGTGAAACGAAAAAATAGATATATACATTGTAAAAACACTACAACAAATAACATAAATGGAATAATATGCACTGTTAACTACTTGCTCTATGGCATAAGGAACTTGTAACATTGTTATAGAAATAAATGGTACGGAACTCCACACGTTCTTGCTCACTCTATTGTTTAACAATGGAGACATTTACTCAAAATTAGTAATATATGTAAAACGAAATAATATACACTAGAAAACCCAATCATAAACTGCAATAAATCTATGTAAAACATTTTTTGAGTCCCAGTTTTAAATTTTATAAATTTAATTTTAAAACTTAAATGTCCTCATTTTTATGTTCGGACCAATAAAAAAGATCGATATTGGGTCCACAAGGGTCAACAATTCGTATTATAGTTTCAACCTCCAGTTAAAATTTTTACATTTTTGTTAAGTGTTGCACTTCTTCAGGTTATCGCATTGCTATTATATTTCTCATTTATAAATTTTAACCAATAACAAAGGTAGATATTGAATTTTGAGTCTAAAATGAAGGAAATTTATCTTAAGTATACAAACATTTCCCCTAAGAGTTTAAAGGAAAAAGAATATACACTTTTTGATAGCCTTACTTATATTTAATTACTCTATGGCATTAGAGAATAATGGCGTTATACTTTAGTATCTGTGCAACTATAAATCACAAAATTGTATTAATATATTTGACAATATCTCAGAAACTGTTGGTTTTATAAAAATTGATTTCAAATAAAAGTTTTTTTATTTTTAATAGTGCTACAATTTTGCAATGATAAGTTATATAGTATCTCAAATTGTCTTGGAGATATGAAAATTTCCCCTCCCGTAAAGTACCCTAAAAGTCATTTTCATGGGAAAATGAAAATATTTATTTTGTTTATAATCTTAATCAACGTTTAGATATAAATATTTATCAAATTCATTAGAGCTGATTTTGAGAAAATTAATTTTTTCTCTTTTCGCCCCTAATTAAACTATTCTTAATCTTGGGGTTAAACAGACACAAAGACAGACGGCATTGCAAAAACCACTTTTAAGGGTTCATGGGGTCATGAAACGTCAACATCCATCAACATCTCGGGTTAGTTCTTTTTTACGGTCGTAATACTTTACGTTTAGTGTTGGAAAAAAAAATATATATATATATATATTTGCGTTTAGCTTGAAAATTATTGATTTTATAAAAATAAATTTCAAATAAAATATTTGTAATATAAATAGACCTACATATTTTCAATGATAAGTAATTTCATATTTCATATTGTTTTGGAAATTTGATAAAAAATGAGAATTTACGCTTTAGACTGGAACCCTTAAATTAATTAATTAAATTAATTAAAGATGGAAGCAGCCATTTTTTTTATAATAGTGATCAATGTTTAGAAATGAAATTTAATAAAAATCGTTAGAGCAAATTTTGAATCGACAAAAAAATTGAACTCACGATTTTGATGAATCTTGATGTTTCCTGACTCCCTGAATCCGAAAAAGTGATGTTTGAATTTCTGTTTGTCCGTCCGTCTATCCGTACCTCCAACTAGAGCCTAAACTATTTTACCGATCAGGTTAAAACTTGATACCTAGGGTTTTTATAGGATTGCCACGAGGTTTTTTTTTTTGAATTGGATATCTAACCCTAAGATTAAGAGTATTTTACTGAAGGGCAAAAAGAAATAAAGTCGATTTTATCAAAATCGGCTATAACAATTTTAATTAAATTTCATGTATTAAGATTTATAAATATTCCGAACAAAATGGCTACCCTCAATATCTCGGCAAAATGACTTTAAGGGCTCCGGTTGAATGCGTAAGTTCTCATTTTTTATCATATCTACCGAAACTATTTAAGATATGAAATAAATTATCATTACAAATACTTAGATCTATTTATAATACAAATATTATATTCAAAGCATATTTTTATAAGGCCAATAACTTTCAGGGTATACGCAAATATTTATATTTCTTAACTTTACAAACACAGAAGGTAAAGAGTGGGTGAGAAGAGAATCATTTGAGATGGGATTCTTTGGCGCGAAGCAAGCTTGATTGGACACGTCCTTAGGAGGAATTGTCTTCTGCATGAAGTCATAGAAGGAAAGGTTGAGAGAAAGAGGAGTTTAGGAAGAAGGAGGATTCTAATACTAGACGACTTGATGGAAAGAAGAAAATTCTGGGTGATGAAGGGGGAGGCAGAGGACAGGGCGCATTGGTGGTCTAAGTTCACTGACAAAAGGAATGACCTTGTTGTAAGACAGAACACCTAACAATTAAATAGTACGAGTGATCGTTTGTTGACCACACCATTTTCCCCAGGCCATGGACAAGGTAAACACCAAATTCTCAGCCTTATGGATGTTTCGCTGCGTTCCTTGAGCCAGGTTGAGATCATCAAAATTGGGGTTCACTAGTGTTAGTTCTCGCACTTCCAAGTGTGCAGTTGTTAAACGACTCATTTTCAACTCGTTATTCATAAAAGCGACAAGCAGGAGAGCAAATTTGGAAGATTAGGGGCTATAACACAAAAGTTCAGGTAGCAGAAATCTTGTTTTCCACCAACACCACTTAAATGAACAAATCTTTTCAAATAATTTAGAGGATCTATTCAAATATACAAAGCCCGTGCCTCCAGATCCAAAGGGGCGGTTGTATAAAGACGTTAACCTTTTGTACAATTTATGGTGGAACCAATTTGTTGAGGACAGAACTATTTTTAACATAATATGGGCAGTGGGGAAAATATGTTGGTCAGACACAGATCAGTATATTGTGTATTTAATATTTTGAGCAATAAACTATGTTAGGACACTAGTAAGTGGACAAACGGTCAAAGGCGTCATTCTCAAGTTAGGCAGGCCCTCATCAGGGTTTGATTCCTGGTCTGGTCTACTAGGAGTAGTTTTTCCTTATTAGTTTCCCACTTTCCTGCAACGCAATTCGTATAACCTGAACAGTTGGTAAGACGCAGTAATAGAAAATTATAAAAGGACTAATGTGCTAACCATGTATGTATGGTATGTATGTATGTGCCCCATTTCATTAGAATTATACTCATTTGTATCTGTGGGCACGCGGAATAAACGTCAATCTCATCTTATCTAGATTCCTGGTGATGAGAAAGTCCTGGTTCGAATTCTACCCATATGTATGGATGGTGAGTGTTTTATCTTAAATGGTCTTCCACTATATTTTCACGAAAACGCGGGTATATATACTAAATCTTACTTTCCTCATCCCTACTCCATTAATGTTATGGCAAAATAATGTCTTCATTTGATATATTATTAAAAAAATTAACCTATACAAGACCATGATGAAATATAAGAACCAAATTAAAGATTACATTTGTCCTCGGAAAAATATTTTTATTTTAAATACCTGGATAGCTATATATTAAAGTTATTTTATAAACATCCTTATTTTATAATAATGTTCTTGAGTTTTAAAATGTTGTCTCAAATCAATATTGAGTAGAATTAAGTGTGAAAAAGAATCTTATTTGGTGAAACGCAATCTTAAGCTTACACAACAATAGGACTTATCATGTAAAGGCCAGTTGGACTCATATTTCAAATTCCAACATCACCTTGTGTTTTAATGGAAAATAAAACCCCTCTTAGTTATACAAAAGTACAACAAAAAATTATTTTATTTATTTATATATCATTATATATAAAATATTTTATTTATTCATACATAAATTATACATACATAGATATAGGTGTATATATACATAGACAAATCTATGCACGTGGAAGAGCCCCCAGGAGACATGAGCAGATATCAACTAAAATAAATCCTTGTCAAAAAACGATTAAGGAATATAGTGAAGGATGTGTGGTGATTGCCAGGTGCTGACATCGACTCCGACAACAACCTGCTGGTAGCTTACAGTGAAAAAAGACTGATATAGATAAGTAAAGAGAGCAAGTAAAGACCAGTGTGGGACTTAGAAAAATTAATAAGCAAGACTGACATTGTGAGAGATTCAATAGAACAAAAGTTAAGGGAGGTGACAGAATAGATTATAAGTGCAAAAGGGAATTGAAATAGTGTCAGAATATTTTTTGAAAGTGCTAAATTACAATGTTGGAAAATTGAAGAGGATTGCACGAAAGCCTTATGTAACAACAGATATGCTTAAGAAAATGGAAGAAAAAATGAAATAGAAAAACGTCAACAAAGAAAAATAGATAAGGTTAAGCAACTAGTTAAGGGGAGGGACAGAAAAAGTGAGGAAGGACTATACAGAGAAGACATGCAATGAGATTATTGAATTTCAAAGTAAAGGAGTGTAGTATCTCATGTACCATAAAGAAAAGGAACTGGGAGGGAACTAAAACAATGAGTGCAAATCATTGGACTAAAAAACAACCAAACTTCAGATGGTGACGGATCATAAAGCGGTTCTTAGTATTTAGGAAATATATTTAGAGGAATTTTACGACAGAGAAAGTTGACCAGAAAACCTAGAAATTTATGCATAAGACGAGATAGAGGAAGACAAAAAAGGACTCAGTACTTTAAAGAGTGAAGTGGAGAGAGCAATAAAGTACACCATGAAGAAGAAAGGCTGCTGGAGATGACAACATACCAGCTCAGCTTCTAAAGGAACTGGGAAAAAATGGATTAATGGCTCTGACTAAACTTATAAATATGATCTACAATAAAGGAGAATGGCCGAAGGACATTCTAGAGGTAATCTTTGTGGCTCTAAAGAAGAAGAAGCAATCCAAGAAATGCAGTGACCACCGGACCATCAGCCTCACATCTAATGTGGGGAAGGTCATGGCAAGAATACTCAACAGGCGACTAAAATATAAATTAGAAAGTGTGATGAAAGAAGACCAACTTTGATTCAGAAAAGGAAAGGGAACCAGATATGCTATCTGTATTCTGAGAATAATTTCAATACGAGTGGTGGAAGTCAAGGAAGACGTCTACATTGGTTTCATTGACTGGCAAAGGACTTTCGATGAAGTGAAATTGAAGAAACTGATTAAAATACTTACAATGATCGGCATAAACTGGAGGGAAAGAAGGCTGATTACAAACCTGTACCTGGGACAGACAGCAAGTGAAGGTTTGGCTGGATGATGGAGAGACCAACAGCGTAGAGAAAGGAAGAGGAGTGAGTCAGGGATGTGGTTGGTCACACAGTCTGTTTAAATTGTATGGCTAGTGGGTGGTCAAGGAAGCCCTATAAGGACGTGGCAATTCCAGGATAGGAAGACGCTTCATCGACCCAATAAAACTTACATTGCTGGCCAGAAATAAAGAAGAGTTGCCAGAAATGATGGACCGGCTAGTGGAGATAGGGAGAATATATGATATAGAGATTAAAATTGAGACATTAAAAAAAGATTTCAAAAAGTGAAGGGTAAATAGAATATCATAATATGAAATTAGGAGTTTGAAAGAATTTACCATTTCAAGTAATCGGGAATTCTTCCGACAAAGGATGCCTACTGAACCAAGGAAATTAGGTCGAGGATCGTCATAGCCGAGGAAGCTTTGAACAAGATGAGGTTACTGCTGACCAGCAAGTTGAGTTTGGAACTGAGGAAGAAACTGATGAAATGCTACATTTGAACCATCACACTGTATGGAGTAGAAACTTTGACTCTTGGGAAGATGGAAGAAAAATATTTGGAGAGCTTTGAAATGTGGTGATGTAGAAGACTTTATAAGATTAGATGGATAGATAGGGTGACAAATGATGAATTACTAAAGAATGTGGGTGAGAAGAGAACCATTTTGAATGTTATCTTCGGTGCAATACCAACTGGATCTGACACATCCTTAGGATGAACTGCCTTCTTTACGACGTCATAGAAGGTAATGTTGAGGGAAACAGGAGCTTAGGAAGAATGATGACTCAGATAATAGATTACTTTAAGGAGAGAAGAAAAATCTGGGAGCTCAGGGAGGCGGCAGAGGATAGGGCGCATTGGTGGTTAAGTTCACTGACAAAAGGAATTGATCTTTCGTAAGACAGAACACCTATTACAAAATATAAGACCATATTATGTGATGTGTTTACTATGCAATTAAATAAACAATATAACTAATTAATCAAAATGCAAAATGCAAAATGTAAAAGTGTACTTTTTTAAGTGTAGTTTCATCAAACGCTATAAATTAATTGTCTATATAGCATAGATTAATAATAATTAGTCATCTTTCGTACCATAAATTAAGTAACACTGAAGTAATAATTAACAAAACCTATTAGATTAGCAAGCAAATCTATGGACCAATTAACTAATCCAACGTATACTTTTAATCATTCATAACACTAAATTTAGTGTTTGGAGTAAAAGTTTTATGTATCAAAATTGATTACTTTTCTTTTTTGTTTGGGGAAGTATGAATCTAAAATTATGATCACCATCACCAATAAAAACATTAATACTGAAATAAGTATTAATAGAAAATTTGACTAAAAAATGTGTTTCACCACATTTTAAAATTATTTTGATATAATTCATAACTATATCTGATCGTTTTATATCATTATAATAATGATCATACGGTAGGAATCAATAAGAAAGAATTTAAAGGCAATTAGTGAAAATTGTGAAGAAGAAGTTTAAAAAAAGTGTTAAGAATATTTAGATAATATAATGTAGGCCTGGTCTTCTTAATTCCGACACACAATTCAACCATTATTATTTGGAACAGAAATGTCAGCGCAAGAGAATATTTGTTCACTCTATCGTTTTTACAGTAGTAGGAGACGCTTAGTATGTGTGTTAAATAAAACTCAATTTAAAACAAAACACTATAATTTTTATCATATTTTGCTTTGTTAACAAAGACTTGATTGAAATATAATAGACTTTACGTAATTTTATATATAAATAAATATATATATATATATATATACAAAGTAGTATAACTTATATATATATACATATATATATGTTATATATATACAAAGTAGTATAACTTATATATATACATATATATATATAAGTTGTATAACTTATTAAATTATAAAAATTAAAATAACTAGACCCAGAGCTAAATTGTTTTACAGCAACTGCTACACAAATATAATCGAAAGTAATAATTTCCAACAATAAATAAATCAAGTTATTCAAATGCTAAGTTTTAAACCTATATCCCATTTGGTTTTCTATAAATTTTTCAATGTAATGTGTTTATATTTAAACGCTCTAATTCCATAACTGACTGTCGGGAACCTAACTTTTCCACTGTATACCAATGAAATGCTCAGATTATGCAAAAGTTAATATTTGTGGGTTCAAAGCTTATTACGCATTTGGAAACATTGTTGGCCAACTGTTACCCAACTGTTTCACAACTTTTGGCCAACATGGGAAACAGATCGTTGAAAAACATTAAAGAAACATTGTTTCACGTCCAGACTACCATGATGAAATATTTGTTTTCCATACAGAGTTTAGTTGAGTTAAATATACCGGTTGAGGAAGCTGCTGCTATGGCTTGTTCTTTGTATATAGATAGCTATAAGCTGTTCAAGAAAACAGAAAAAAAGAAAACAGGGGTGGGTTCGTGTTCATTTACACTAAATGAAACTTTCTACTGGTTTTATTAAAAATATCCAGTTTTTTACACGATTTTTATAGTCTTTAATTGTCACATCCCACAACAGTGTATTTGTATGAAATATTTCAATCAATTCCAGATATTTTTCGGCTGACCACTACATGACAAAAGGAAATATCAGTAACTGATTTACTCGCTGTGAATAGCAGAGTCAGTCTAGCCAATGTTGCCTGTTGTCGGAAATGTTGGCCAACATTGTTTCTTGTAACCCATTTAAAATGGATCACGGGAAACATGTTTTCCTCACTGGGAAACACAAAGACAACATGAAAAAATTGTTGCCCAACTGTTGGCCAACAGTTAAGGAATAGTTGGCCAACCGTTTTCGGTTCGAATTCCTCCTCCAGGTGTCATTTTTCAAATTAACGAATATTACATTTGATCCGGCAATAGCCTTTAAATCATTTCTATCTCCCAAGCTCCGCTATTTATGTATAATTTATTGTACAAACGTTATTTTAATTATTGATTTGTTTTAACAATAGGTCTTAAAATTTAGAACACTTAGGCTTGGAGAAAATTCAGTAAAAGTAAGTATGTTTGGATAAATCTCGAATGTATTAAGTCTGTTTATATTCGTTTGGGGTAGTTTAAATTCGTTGAGGAATCACAACTAGACATTGTAATCGATCCCATGACCTTGGACTTAGCATGCCAGAGTGCTACCACTAACCTATCCAGGATTCTCCCTTGATCGGGGTCCTAACTTCACTCATAGCTTAAGGCTGAGTCTGTGATGGATGGTTAGGGTTCAATACCCGTGCCAAAGTGTCATTTAAAAAAAATTAAACTAACTAATTGTCTCAAGTAATTGCAAAGATTTGCAATCTGTAAGTTGATATGATAATTAATCATATTTATGTAAACTGTGTAGTAACGTTTAGGGAGATCATATTTTTCAATATTACCGTTCAATTTCTTTTAAAAACTCTTGAGGCATTTTCTTTGAATTCATAATTTCTGGGCTTGTTTATGGTCAAAATTAGTGTGTCTCAAGTGTGGCTTGAAACCAACCATAAGACGACACCTACGTAAATTCGAATAGAATGGGAAGTTTCGCGTATAAAACTGGCCCAATCCATTATTGTCTAGGTAGACGTCGTCTTGTATTGGGTTTTGAGCCACACTTGAGGCACACTTAGTTTGACTGTAAATCTGGCCCTATAGTTTATGTTTGTATGTTCTGGCACCACAGTATATTATACCGTCAACTGGGATAGCTTTGAATGGTGCTAAGACATCGAATACATTTTTTCAGAAAATGATATTTAAACAATTTTTAGTAAAAAACCATGAAATAATATCGTATAGATCTATAAATGTATGCATTTAGAGTCTATTAGTTACTTATTTTCAATGCAGAATTAATTCAAAATTATTTTCTGAATATCTGGACGATAATTACTGACATTTATGGATATATTAGTTGACTGCACTCAAAGATTGTTTACAAATGTGAAATTACCAAAAAATCGCTTGATAAAAAAATGACCATTGTAATGAGCAGTATAAGTAAGCTTATTTTTTATGTTGGATTATGGATAGAGGTTGGAATTGAACTTAGTTTTGTGGGAACCAACCAATCGACTCAAGAAAGTGTCTTCTCTCTAGTAATAATAATATTTAGCACCGCGTCTTAATACCCATTCGGGTTATACGCTTAAGTACTAATTACGCTAGTGGATTAGGAATTTGGAGGGTTGAATTTAGAGGAAGTGAACCCGCTTTTTCGTGGAGGGAGAGTGGAAAACCATTTAGGAAAAACCACCCATCCTCAGTTCACCCAACCGAGATCCGAACCTCGATCTCCTCGTCCTCGGCGGTCGAGCTCAACATGACTAGCGCGTTAGCCAACTACGCCACTGAGGTGGGTTCTTCTCTCTAGTGAAACTATCTTAAAAATCAGCATCATTTTTCTAAAAGGATCCTTGATAGCGATGTTGTCACTTGAGACTGTACGTAGCAATCCTCTTGTTGAAGGACTCAAACTCTCCCAAATGAGCGCAAACATTTTAACTTGGAGGATGTGGATCTAGTGTATACATTGCATGTACCCTAGGTTGAACACAATTATATTTGAAATCGTATCCAATAATTTATTAAATTTTACCAAACCTAATATACATATTCTTGGTCCAAAATGAACCATTAGTTAATCTTTTCTCAGAACAATATTGCGTGAAAAGTGACATTAAAAGATTACTAAACCTTTGGAAAGTGTGCGATTTTTATATTATCAATCCACGACACAAGGGAGGTACACAAATGGTATATATTTTCTTATGACATTTAACTTATAGTAGTGAACTACCTTCATTTCCATACAATATCCACAAAGTTATCAGCGTAGATGTAAACATACATGATCTTGGAGCAAAAATATATTTAATGGAAAATACATTAATTTCTTTGTAATGTAAATAATTATTGAATTCATTTTCATTTTATTCATAGAACTACCGTCATATTTTACTTAGGTGGCTGGTTCTTTGTTATTCGAATGGTGTAGCTCAATTGGAAAGTCACAACACAAATTCTATTGACATTTGCATTTCCCTGTGAGGTAGCAACCGGTACATTTCTCTGTGCAGTACACTCCAATACTCAATATTTATATCTGCCTATATAGTACCCATGACCAGAGGACCGGAGAAAGGCAACGACTGCCGAACTTCGTTGTCTCTCTGACTCCCGGGGAGCAAACCGCAAGGCTGTACTCCAT
>CABFWO010007568.1:8182-22328 GCA_902155825.1 Timema genevievae | reverse complement strand
GGGGGGGGGGGGGGGGGGGGAAGTCAAGCGGTAAGAGACATCTGGCAGACCTCTAGTGAAAGCGCGTAATAACTGCAAGATGACGGAGAAAGATACAGGACTGTTATTAAATCACCGGCCACACGTCTCGCACTTGCACTCTCGAGAAAGCGAGGAAAACAAGCTTGACTTGTCAACATGTCAGTCTGACGCCGCGCATGTTCGAGCGAACACTTTCTAGCACATTGGTTGATCTGTGTCTGGTAGAAGAAAACAGTATCTGGGCGCTATAAGTCACTCAACTTACTTTCACGTGTCCATACGTCAAGTTCCGACACCTTAGCTCAGTCGGTAGCGTGTGTGTCTACTGAGATAAGGTTCCCGGGTTCGATTCCTAGAATGGCCGAAAAAGAAAAATGTATCATGGGTGAAATGTGGGTTTCCCCTTTCAAAGTGATTAATTAACGGCCAGGGGGGCTGGTTGTTGTGTTTGTTCTAGATTTAAGTTAGTTAATAAGTCGTGTGCTGATATAATCAGTCGGGTCAGAGAGTACGTTAAATACCTCTAATAAATGAAAAAATATTTATTATTATTATTATTATTTAGCACCGCGTCTTACTACCCGTTCAGGTTATACGCTTAAGTACTAATTACGCTAATGGGTTAGGAATTGGGAAGGTTGAATATACAGGAAGTGAACCCGCATTTGCATGGAGGGAGAGTGGAAAACCATTTAGGAAAAACCACCCCCAGTTCACCCGACCAAGATTCGAACCTCGATCTCCCCGTCCTCGGCAGTTGAGCTCAACACGACTAGCGCGTTAGCTAACTACGGCACCGAGGCGGGTATGAAAACTTAAAACCTTACGTCAGGTAAAATGAGCTGCAGTTTTCACTTTTGATAGATATTATTAACATATATTAAATAACAGTAATAATATATTAAAATTCTATAAATGTTTACAGCAAAGAAATAGGCCTATGAAAGTATTTTCTAAAGGGTGCTTCACACTAGTGTTTATGTATAGTTTACAAGGCTGTACCAAGCTCTTTACATTACTTAAGTCACATTCACAAATTAATGTTAGGATTATTAAAAACCAAAACAAAAAACAATCGCATCTTACTGCACGTCTGGGTTTTAAACCTTTTCATAACGCTTGTGGGTAAACTAGAGAACGGTAAGATTTAGAAGAAACGTAGCCACATTTTCGTGTTGAGGTGGGTAGTAGGAACACATTTAGACAAAACCGCCTTTTGTACACGCAGTTTACCCTGAAAGGCGGTAGTCTTACTTCGACGGATTACACTATGATCCTCTCTATATTATCAGTTATTCCATAGTGGAATAATGCAAGGTAAGCTTAGAGGGTGGACGAAGAGTGCATCTGGCGGGGATTCGAACCCCAACCTGCCCATCAACGGAAAAATTCCACAGACTAGACGAAGTTGGCGACCCACCCATAGAGGTACAAGGTTATAGAGAAGTCACACAAATCAGGAGGTCCCAGGAGTAAGTAGCCCGCATACACTATCCACCCAGAGGTACAAGGTTATATAGAAGTCACACAAATCAGGAGGTCCCAGGAGTAAGTAGCCCCCGGGCGTACCGCGAAACATACCTCGTGTCCCGACCGTGTCTCAGTGGTAGAGGAGGACTGAAGAGTTGCTGGGCGTCCTTGGTTATTATCATCACGATATCGTAATCCGAACAAACCGCGACGTTCTCTGACGACTTCCAAATGAAACTGGTACCAGTTCGAACCGAACGTTCAGTGAACTGTTCTCGTTCCCGCACAAGCAAGGAACAACACTTTTCATAGAAAGGGCCTTTTAGATAATACAAATACATTGTTTTGCGGCCAACATTGAGAACATTTTACTATATTATTATTATTGCTATTTTATGGGTCTATCAAAGTGACACATAATACTGATTGGATGTACTGAGGATGGTTTTTCATTAACTGTTTCTCCACGCAAATTCGGGCACACTTCTTCTAAAATCCAATTTTCCTCATCCTTAACACATTAACGTAATCGGAACACAAACGTATAACCCGAACAGGTAGTAAAGACACTATGATAACAAAAATAAATGACTATAATTTGACGTATGAACACGTGAAAATAAATCTAGTTACATTTCTTGCTGTCCCATGAAAATTGGACTGTAGTTGGACATTCGACCGCAAGATATGAACGTCTCTAAGAAACCACTGAGTCAACCGGAAGCCGCTAAAGAAGCCGGTCGGTCGGAATGACCGGGCCTTGTGTGCTCACAACAAACAACTAGCGCCCCACTCGGATGGCCGCTAGCGTCACCACCCATCCACTCGGCCATCGCGATACTAATATCCTGGTCCGAACGAACAGTTCACCTGTGGCTGGTGGTATCTCTTATCAGGGAGATCGTATAGTCCCGGAACAAAACAAAGTGGTACACTAAAAAAACCACGATACTTATTTAACAGCCGTGTCTGTAATAAATTACGAGATGGGAAAGATTTTAGGATTTGTATTTTTTCGGATAATTTTTCTCAACTATTTAAACAGAACGATTACATATTATTCAAGTTTTAAAGTTAACACTTCAGTTTGGTTTCTTCCAAGGACGTTAACATCAACATTATAGAATGAGTTACATTTTTAAAGCAATAATTGTGATTACAAGTTCTCTTTTCAATCAACTGTCGACCCTATCGACTACAGCGCTTGAGGGTTGAATACAAAATACCCCCCCCCCCTTCTCTTTTCTCTGTGATTCAATGATATGACTTTTTTACTGGAAAATTATCATGAACTGTCTTCTGTAGGGCGTTATAGAAGGAAAGGGGAAAGGTTGAGGGAAAGAGGAGCTTAGGAAGAAGGAGGATTCAAATATTGGATGACTTGAAGGAAAGAAGAACATTCTGGGAACGAAAGGAGGAGGCAGAGGACAGGACGCATTGGCGGTCTAAGTTCACTGACAAAAGGAATGGACCTGTCGTAAGACAGGACACATAATAATAATGTAATCGGCATAATATGTATTTTATTTAAGGTTTTATCTTACCAAAATCCTGAAATATTTGCATTTTGTCAATGGTAGCAGCGAGATTCTTATTTCCCGTCCATTCTAAGCCTCCCATTGTACCCCCTCCATAGTGTCCACGCGATAATGGGCGTACTGTTACGGTACCGGCCCAAATAAGTCAGTCTCGCTAACGTCAACCGGCCGGATACTGCATGCACAATCTTGTAACAGTGAACGAACCGCTACAAAGCCGCTTTGCTACCCGACAAGCATTCAGAGGACTATTTGATTCGCTCCAAGGAAACAAACCCTTTTTAGCGATTGTTTCTCGTACGATAAAACAAATATAACCAAAGTTCTAGAAATCGAGACAGCAAAATCTCGAGCCTACAGTGAGAATTAATCTAGATTAATTTTATAATGTTGAACTTTTAAGGGTAAAGGGTTCGGCCAGACCGACAAGCGTGTGAGCGAGCGCGTGATTAGGAGATAGCTCTCGATAGTTGTTGACGAGGAGGCTCCGAATCTTGGCTCACTGAACTGAGGGTGGTTTTAACAAGGGATTTATTGTTGTGGTTTTATATATATATGTGTGTGTGTGAAACTGATATGTTAAATTACTTCAATATTATCGAAGTAGATCTTTACAAATAAAAATCACCATTAGCGTGGATATATATATATGTAGGTTTGGTTTATGATCTTACCAATTGAATTAGGCCGTTAGTAGCAAGTGTGCTAAACCTATCGATAATAATAAAAATGTCAAAATGAGAAGTTTTCCTAGCACTCAATGAAGCAACATACAATAATATTGCCTAGCGCCTGTAGACTAGACTGTACCGGCTAGCGCGCTCCAGTCTGGCCACCTCTCATTACAACCAATGTGTTCTATTTTATATTTTAGTCACTCGCTCGCTCCAGTCTGGCCACCTCTCATTACAACCAATGTGTTCTATTTTATATTTTAGTTGCTCGCTCGCCCAGTTTGACCGCCCCCTTAGGCGCATTAAAAAAATACTAGTAGTTATGTAAATAGTAATTTTTTGAATGCAGAGTGTGAGGCTTACAAGTATATCAAGTTAAGAACTAAATCTTGTTCTTATTGTTACTATAATCTTAAAATTTCTCTTTGGACGTAAAGTTGGAATATTTCCTGTAATTTCTTCTTTGAGTTTGAAGGTGATATTTTTCTTGGTGATTTAAGTTGAGTCAAAAAACAAACTAATTATTACATTAAATAGTTTGTTATATTAATAGAAAATGGCTATTGTCGATGCGGTTTCAAACGTCAATCTCGCATTAGGCCTATATAGGTAAAAAAAACTCCTTGGGTACTCAAAAGATTTATTAGAATTTTAAATTAAAATCACACGAGATAATTAACGAGCTAACTTATGCGTGGTCACCATAGTGAAAAAGATGATCAGATAGAAAACTATTTAAACAAATCGTTCGGCAGAGGTTCGAAGAAGGTCCCTACCAAAATTTAGTCAAAAATTGGTCCACGAATTTGGCAACTATCGCGGAACAAACATTTAGACAGACAGATTAAATGACGAATAGTAAAGTTAAAACAGGACCTCACTACGCTTGGTCAATTGATTCAAATAAATGCGTATGAGCGCCCCAGAAAACATTTTTCTTTAAATTGGAGTTATGGCCGAACCCCGGACAACACTTACCTCATTATTACGTGACAGTCTCACACACACAGCGGAATGTTGTGTTGCGTCGCGTGGAAATATTCACACGTTGCTTGCTTGCGTGCGTGCAACGCATGGTTGCGAGACATGTGGTGCGTTTCCAAATAACTAGCTTTCATGGTTTGAGTTAGAAAAAAAAAACACATAAAATATTGCATTTAAAAGACAACGGCTTTACTAAAAAAAAAACTCGATATTTGACAACATATAATACAAATTTAATAAGTCTTGAGCAAATAAAATTGTTAAATCAAAAGAATATATTGTAATTTTTAAAATTTTAAAAATTGAAGTGTGTGTAAAATAAGTAAACAATACTATAGGTTGTACTATTTCTATTACACTATTGATGAACGATCAAAACAAATTATTTACCTCGCCTTCTTAATTTATCTAAGGTGATAGCTTTCTAAAACAATTTATTGTCATTATCAGATTGAAACGTTAGATTAAACGAGATAATATCAGTGTTGTGATGTTTGTGAGAAAAAAAAGAGGTTTACGATTGAGTTTGATTTTCAAGTTGTTTACATTATGATAAACAATTCAATTGATAAAATATTTCTAGTCAGTGCATCGCGTCTTATAATCCGTCCGAGCTACCCGCATATTTACACTAAGGGGGTAAGGATGAGGAGTTTAGAGGAAATATCGTACAGAGAGTGTTAAAACAGTTTCACCTCAACACACCTAGCCGGGATTCGAACACAGACCTTCCCGTCACAAAACAAAGTATACTAGACAGGACTAATTCCTTTGTTCACGTGCCCATCAGCACGGATAATATACACCAGGGGTCTTCAACCCACGGCCCGCGGGCCACTTGCGGCCTGTGATAAACAATTTTTGCGGCCCGCTGACCCGTGAACAATATAAAATTATTTCAAGAGAAAAAAAACGACAAATACAGATATATACTATATAATTAACTAGTAAAATAAATACGTAGGCATATTTTACTTTATTTTATACTAAGCTTTTTTTTACGTGCAAAAAAAAGTATTCCGTTTTCATACAAATGTACGTTGAAAGGTCAAATGACAGCTCTGGTAAACAAGACAAATATCGATACTTTCTGCTATGAAAGATTTAAAAAAACAAGAGAACATACTTTACAATAAATCTAAAACTTCACCTGCTGGAGACGGGCCTAATCCCTAGTGTGTGAGTATGCGTGTATAAAGGTAGGCGCCCACTGGATCGGACCGCACGGGCCACACGTTTGGGGGGGGGGGGGGGGGTTTTTGGCGCCCACTATCCACACTGACGGCAAGGGTGGAGGCTCGGTTCGCGCATCTGCTCTCGAGCCAGAAGGTGAGCTTCTCGTCTGCGTCCTCAAGAAAGTATTGTTTGCATTTCTGTTATTGTTGGATTTGTTTCATGTTTATAATTGTGCTTTTGTGAGTGATATTTAACCGTGTTATTTAAATATGGAAAGCGAGGAAGAATTTGTAGCTATTAGTTGCCTTTTAATTGAAGAGGAGAGAAGAAAATGTAGGAAACGACGATTCTGGGTTCACATCAACAGGAAAATACTTAAGTTTGGCGAATACCACACATTATTTCATGATCTGTTTGAAGATGACGCCAAAAATTCCGAACCGCACTTGATTTTAATTCCCTCGTCCGGACTTTCTGTCAAAATGGCGGAGAGTCCGTTTATGTTCGCATGGCACAAACGGGTAGTAAGACGCGGTGCCCAAAAAACAAAGGGTCTTCGTACGAGTGGTCGCAATTTCCCTATTTCCTAGGTTCCCGTCCCTGAAGCTCGTGGCCAGTTCAAGAACAACACCCCCCCCCAGAATGCAACTTGGCTCGCTACGCCCCCGACATACCGACAACACATTCCCGAACAATTTCTATTCCTGACGCCTCGCCTCTCTCTGCTGGCGTCACGCCTGCCGCTCCATGCTAACATTCCAGCATGACAGGGCGGCGACGATGCTCCAGAGTAAACACAGCATGCAAACCGTGGAGCGCGAGGGTTGTGTGTTCAACATGGTAGGGTCGCAATATTGTCACCAAGTAAACACCCGGGGGTGGACTGGCAGATTCCAAGCGGCCCGGGACTACAAATATGACGACCCTTAGCATATATTAATATCTACCTCTGAAACTATGTATCAGTGTAAACTGAAGTGCTGAGGTGAAGTATTCATATTTTTACTATTAGTTAATTTAATCCTGAGGCTATTCAGATAAATTATCGATGATCAGTTTAAAGTTTTCACCCACTCCGGTGGCCACGTGGTCAAACGCGCTAATCTCTCGCAGCAGACAAGACTGCCGACGACGGGCAGATCTAAGTTCAAATCTCGGTCGGATGCGTTGAGGGTGGTTTTCCCAAATCAGTTTTTCACTCTCCCTCCACGTAGATGCGGGTACACTTCCTTTAAATATAACTTTCCTAATCTATAAAGCCTTTCAAATAGAATGGTTTTATTTAATGCCATCATATATGTTCACAAATGATGTATTTTGGGCACCTCATGAATTAATCATTGGAACTTTTGGTTCAAACTTTAATAAAAAAAAGAAATGAATGAATATATTTTAATTTAATAGTTGTGGCAGCCCAAATCAAACCGTGCCACCGGGATAATTTCTCCCCCCTGGTAGGCCTGAACACCCTGATACTTAAACCAACATCAAATTTGAAATTATAATAAAACACTTCGGTGGTCAAAGGGTTTAAAGCGTCCCGCTCGCAACAAACTAGAATGTCGATGGCGGGCGTTCTGGGGGCTGATTTTATAAATGTTTTATACTCTCTCCAAGCAAATGTGGGTACACTTCCTCAAAATTCAACCCCACTCATCCCTAATACATTAGCGTAGTTAGTACATATACGAGTCTAGCCCGAAATGAACCGTGGTGCAAAAAATAATAAAATTAATTAAAGAGAATAAATTAAAACTAAAGCTATGGGCCTAGCATCGATTTTTGATTTATTTATCCTTTCTTAACGCATCTTGATAACCGTTTGGGTCTATACACATACATTAACTAAACAGGTATAATAGAAATGGAGGCAGAATTTTATACGACATTTGGGATCATGACAATTAAAAATTGGGCATTATTTGAGGAAATCTAGCGAGGGGAGGTTGGTACAAACATTTCAGTCTTTACTCGCCATATTTCAATTATAAAAACGTGTGTAGCAATATGTGCAATGTTTGGTATCACATACGTGTGTGTGAGCAGTTGTTTTATTATCTGTCAAGGAACATACATACATCCAGTCGCGGCTCACGAGCTCGCTTATGTCATCAGTCACAATTTTAAAACCTGACACTAAAATAACTTACCATTTCTTCAAATAAAAGGTTCTATATTTTTGACTAAAAAAAGAGAATGTAAATAAAGTGTCTTGAAATTTTATATAATATTAATTTTATTTTTGTACTAATAAGTAATCATTTTTTATTTGAATAAACACGAATTTAATGTTTGAAATATAGCTTCCTCCGTATTTTTTTATGTTTAATGTGGTCCCTTATTATCAAACTAGTTTGACACGACTGCCTTCATTCGACCACCAAAACTTGTTTATTTCATTTTATTCATTATAATGCTATATAACTAGACTTAAAACGATGCACCTAGATTTTTCACGAGCGAAACTTTAAGTCCAGGCAATGTTCGAACAGTAATAAAAGGACAAACTGATTTAAAATATCGATTATAGGAATACAACTCATCCTAACTAGCTCTCTGTCACGTGGGTGACGCGTTTCAAGGTTGGGTTCAGGGCGTAGTAGAACGGGCTAAGACAGACAAGTGTCTGACCGTTACAAAAAAACAAAAAAAAAAACGTAAAGTCATAAGATCTGTAAATGTCACTCTAGACAATAACTATTATTTATTAAATAATACTAATAATAAGTGAAATAGAATCAATGATGACCACACCAAACTGTCTTTTTTACTGCGTTTTGACTCTCAACTCAAAAAGCAAATTATTATTTAGGCTTAGCGCTGGTGGAACACAATCCCATCCCCCAATAATCTGCTCAAATGGGACACCCTTAATACAGTGAAATAAACAGTGAACGGTTCTATTCAGAAAATTTCAAAATCTAGGGTTTGGAGCAATGCATGCATAACTGATCACGGTAACTTTTTATATGACAGAATTAATTCCATTATCATTTTATTAATTACATACGAAATAATTTTTATTTTATAATTTAAAGTGAAACCACGTTCGTTCTGTCCCCCCTTTAATTATTAAGAAACAGCGACGTCTATGAGGTACATTGGCAAGGCCATTTATAAAATACATATTTATTTATGGTCAACATTTGACAACATTTTGTTAAACTACTGTTATTTTATAAGTATCGACAATCTATCTTAAAGTTCACATGACTTGACGTATGAATATGTGAAAGTAGATCTAGTACTTTTCTCTGGCTGTCAGATAACACAGATTTGATTGTTCATGTGAAAATAAGACTGTATAATAGTTTTGTCTCTCCTCCATATATTAATAATTATAGTTAAACTCCATTTCACGGTAGGAATTACTCTCTGAAAGGTCTTTTTTCCTACCAATATCCTACTATATAATAGCTTTCTGGTAGGGGAAAAGGCCTTTAAGAAAACAACTCCTACGATGATGTTCGGTTAACAAAACGCCGGGGAGAAGTGAGTGTTTGTGGACCCCCACCCATTTCCCTGGCGATGCAAGACCCACAAAATAGCCGACATGCTGCTCACCTGATCTTCCACGAGCCTATCTCCGCGTATCTCCGGCTGCATGTCACGTTATTGTTCCCACTCAGGCTGCGGCGGTGTCTGTTGTTGTTACCGCCGAGGTTCTTGTTATTGATAGCGTTGTTATTGTTGTTGGTTGTCCCGAGTTCTTCTATCGCGGGCGGTAGCATGATTATGACTCACAACAACACTTTCACCTCGTCAAGAGTTTCGGTCGTCAAGACCCGCTCACTCCATACGAGTTTTAAAACCAGGGATATAAAGTCAACGAACCGAGGTTAGGTAACTCAACGGTCACCGCTCACCGGTTAATTAACTGTTTTAACTTACACACACACACAGAGAGAGTTATCGCTAATGTTTGTCATAGACTCTCCGAGATAAGTAAATATAGAGTTAAATCCAAGTTACGAAATTTAATACAATACACGTCAAGAATAACAAAGTTAACTTTGATTGAATACGAATACTAATATATTTACGGCTCATATGTCATGCATCACTTACGTTACTAAATATAAATATGTATTTAAATAGACACATAATAGACTGTTTAGAACATGTAACAGTTATGATTTATTTTATAATTTGGTTTANGTTTAGTACGGCGACCACAAATCCACACGAATTCAAAGTTAAAATATAATGTACAATCGAAAATACAGGTTGCTTACACATACACACATACATACAAAAAATAAACAATAAACTTGATCAGAGTTGAAACGATCCCATTCTGTTTCGAGTTATATTTCAAGGTCACGGTCTATGTGTCCGTGTCACTGGCGCACTTGGATGTTTCTTCACTTGACGGGCAGGGTTTGGAGACTAAGCGAACACTAACATATTTCCTTCACCCACAGCATCCCAGCTCGGTCACATCGTCCAACAAGAACCTACAGATACAGCAGCTCGCCGCGAGAGAGAGAGATAATTCCAACCTCCGTGCGGCGACAAGGCCGGATCTCGACTGAGCAACAGCGAGAGAAGAAGGTCGTGTTGTGTGTTTTTTTTGTCGACAACCTGTGGTCGAGAGCGCCGACTGGCGGCGAGAGTTGTTACGTGTACGAGTCTCGCATCCACACCGGCTCTCTGTGAGGTACCACCTTGCTATTTACACGGTTCGGGAGGCGGGGACGGCGCAGGACCGGCGTCTTTACACCCCCTCCCCCCTCGGGCGCGCGCGTCTGCGTGGCGAGCAACGGGTGATTGTCCCCCACAGAACATTTCGAATACTATCAAATGACACTGGCTAGCAGAGACAACCAACCTATCTAAGGGAGAGTAAAAAAAAGTATCAGTATTCGTAAAAAAAAATCATAATATAAACCAGCCTCATTGAAATGTGGTAAGGTAGCGGGTTCGATTCCCGGCTGGACCAGAGAGGGTTTTTCTGGAAAGGGGAATAATTCCCATTGTCAACAGGGCTTGAATGAAAAATTAGGATTAAGTTAGGTTAAGATCTTCATTGGCTCCAGTGCGTCATATTCACTACCATCATCCCCTCATCTCACCGGGACATGGAAAGAGCCTCCACAGAAAGGATGTACTATTAGTACAATCGGGCGTCCCCTAGGAAACGGTACATTAGTACAGGCCGATCTTTCCATAAACTCAGCTACAAACACGCCATTATTTATCATTACACTTAACATTGATTTTTTGTTGAAAGTCAGTTATGAAAGGTCTTTCTTTTTTCCTTCCAGAATATTACTCGATAATAGGATTCTTGTAAGGAAAAAAAAGACCTTTCAGAACGGACTTTAAAAAGACCCGGTATATTATTTCCTTTTTCCAGTCCACCCAGTCGGTATTCAAACCACGGTATCCCGAGTCAAATATTCCTATACACAAGTGTTTATCAAAATGTGGTACGCGTACGTCAGGGGTTCGCATTGTACCGAGTCTTACTACCCGTTCGAGTTATACATATATTATGTCCTTATTAGACTATTGTCTTAGGGACTTGTCTTGGATTTATTGGAAGTGAGGCAGGTAGCTAACTGAAGTGAATCCGCATTTTGGTGGAAGGAGAGAAGGAAAAAAAACCCCATCCTCAGTGTCCCCAACCAGGATTCGAACCACGATCTCTCCGTTATCGACAGTCCAATCTATAGCGGGTTACCGAAGCGGGTTTACAAAACGAACTAAAGTCTGTTCAGCGTAGGAATTGTTTTCTGAAAGGCCTTTTTCCCTACCAGAAATCTATTATATAGTAGGATTTTGGTAGGAAAAAAGACCTTTCAGAGAGTAATTCCTACCGTGAATGGAGTATATTTGCGGTGAGCATTGATGACATTTTACCATATTATTATTTTTATTTTATATAGATTAATAATATATATCGAAAGTTACAGCTGAGGCTCACACGACTTGACGTATGATTACGAGAAAGAAGACCTAGTATCTTATATGTGTTTCAGAACATTAGACTGATAGAGTATTACTACCAACACTAGTTAAAATCAGTATGTATGTAAGTCGTGGTGCTAAGAAGCAACGTGGTTGATAGCAGCCTGAGGGCAGCGCGGGGCCGTGAGGTCATACATATAATATTTCGTGCGTGTCGGGAAGTTAGGTGTGAGGCAGTGAATGACCCTGACCCCGGAGACTGGGGTCAAATCTCTGGCCGGATGCGGTAACAATGCCCCTCCCCCCCCTTTCCACATCTCCCTCAATGGTGGTTTTCCCCCCATCGTCACTCCTAGCGAATACTGATGCATTTAATTCAGATTTAGACCATCTTAGGTGGTCGCATGATCAAAGACGTCACTCTCACGATATACTAGACGCGGATCGAGGATTCGAATCCCTACCGGTGTGGTAGGCCTACAGTATAAGGTTTTATTTTCTTAAATGGTTCCTCACTCTCCCTCCATTCAAATGCGGGTACATTTACTCTTAAACTTAACCTTCCTTATACCTAGCCTATTACCGTTACTGTCCGACATCTTATCCCAGGCGGTAGCATGTCTGCCTATTGATCTAAGGGTTCCTGGTTTGATTCCCGGCATGGTTTTTGTCTATCTATGCCCTTGCAAGTTAAAAATGTTCTATAA
Organism: Timema genevievae; assembly: GCA_902155825.1. Taxonomy (NCBI): domain Eukaryota; kingdom Metazoa; phylum Arthropoda; class Insecta; order Phasmatodea; family Timematidae; genus Timema; species Timema genevievae. The sequence goes on along the minus strand of CABFWO010007568.1, from coordinate 9,845 downwards.
TCTATATAATTTATTTAAAATCTTACGTACCCCCCCTAAGATATATTTGCGTACCCCAGGTTGAATACCACTGCCTGGCCTAGACCTTGCGACCGAAGCGGGTCTTAAGAGAGTTAAAATCACGTCGTTGTCCGCGCGGGAATTCAGAGGAACTGCGCCGGAGTTTTCGCGTAGCGGTATCGGCACTGAACCGAGATTCGAGCCCCGGTACCCCAGAGTGTGCGGCGGTGAGCACGGTAATGATGGGAGTGTATTGTGGAAGTGTTTTTCCCGTATCGCTGTTGACACAAAACCGTCTCAGGGAGGTGGTTGTCATCGTAACGGTCGGAACGCGGTACAGTATCACTTCAAGATGTGACCCGCGCGCATCGTCTGCCCCTGAGATAGGCTGTGTGCGCGACCGTATCCGGGACACGGATTCATGGGGCGGTAGAAGGGAATGTGTAATAAAACTATACTAAAACGTCCATTATCAGATTATTCTTTTCATCGCGTCCTAAGTACTTGTTCGGGTTATACGCATATATTATTATTATTATTATTATTATTATTATTATTATTGAGGTAAATCAGCTTCGGTGGTCGAATAGTCTAACGCGTCACGCTTGCAAGAAACTGGGACTGAAGATGCCGAGGTTCAAATCCTGGTCGGGTATACGGAGTATTTTTTCTCCTTAAATGCGTTTTCTACTTTCCCTCCAAGCAAATGCGTGTACACTTCCTTTAGATCCTTTAGACGGTTAATGAGACGCGGTGCAAGTAAATATACCTCTCTGGGGATCACGCCAGGATCTGAATCGGGTGGTCCGTATTCGATTCCAGAGATTGTGGTTTTTTTCCCCCCCTCGCCGCTATCTTTCATCCTTTCTTTAGAAAATAAAATAAGTAATCCCTTTCTCACTTTTTCCCTTTGGATTGGATCCATCACAGAATACAGTTTGGAAGAAACTTTTAGAAAACATAAAACCTATTTGCGGCCAACAATTTTACTCTAAAATTAGTATTTATTGTTCTATATATTGATAATCAGTAATTTACCCTTAAATTATTATTGTTATCTAGAAAAAGATCGTACATTCTTATTTAGCTTGTAAAATCCTCCCCATATACAAATTTTAAGTAAAAACCTTAGTCATTTTCAAAACAGTCCAAACGTTCAAAAATCAATAATCGATATATCGCCCTAGATTTGAGGTCTTAAGATTGACTATGATGTATCAGAGTCGATGTCTAAAGTCAACATAAAAAATGGCCCCATATAAAATTTCAAAAAAACTTTGAAAAAAAACCCCATCAAGGTGTAGCTCCATATCCATTATAAGCTCGAGGTAGAAACAGCTGTCCACGATTACAATACTTTATCTGTAGAAGAAAGTAAAAAAAAAGCATTCGAAAACTCATAACGTGAATTTAAAAATTAAATATATTTTTAACTGACGAGTTTTCTTTTCTCTATCAAAGGTTAGCATCCAACTTGCTCCGTAGTTTATGAATAACTGTTCGAACTTCTAACACCCAGAGTATTAAACCGGTGATAGCCGGTGGTGACACTACAGCCAAGATGTGGCGATCTGCGCATGCGCACACCGCAGGAGAAGGTTATTAGGAATCTGGAGGCGACGTCTGAACGAACACTCATGCGAGCCAGGGTGTGGGGAGGGGG
>CABFWO010007567.1:4583-24020 GCA_902155825.1 Timema genevievae | reverse complement strand
GACGATTGATTATATCAGGACATGACTTATCCGACACCTTAGCTCAGTTGGTAGCGTGTCTGTCTACTGAGTTTAAGGGTCCCGGGTTCGATTCCCGGCATGACCGAAACATTTATCGTTGGTGAAATGTGGGTTTACTCTTTCACGTTGTTGAATTAACGGCCGAGGACTGGATGTTGTACCTTTCCTAGACTTAAGTTAGATTATAAGGCATATGAAGCTAGGAAAGGCCTAGCAAGCCATTAGTGGAAATATATATAGCTTGGATAAAAAAAAAACTGACCCAAGCCACAGGCTGGAAACAATTATGTATGTTAAATAAATATACACGACTTATCAAGTAATTTAAATCTAGAACAAACATAAGATCCAGCTCTCTGCCATTATTTTATCACTGTGAAAGAGGAAGTGAGCATTTCACCAATGATACATATTTCGGTCATGCCAAGAATCTATATCCGTAGACAAACAAGTTACCTACGTAGCTAAAGTGTCGGAAATTGTTGATAAACTTTCGTATTCCTCCTCAATGCCTAGGCCAGTCGCTAGTCTTACAAAATTCATTATACATTTAACAATTATTATATATATTTTTTTAAACTTTAAATTGCTTTGAAGAGGGATAGTTTTTTTTATTCTTGCATTTCCTGATGGGGAAACTTTATCACAAGTCCCCGTATGTTCAGTTAAATCTTAATAGGAAGGGACTTATTTTTGAAAGCTAGAAACATTACGAAATCTAATTTCATGTATGAATACGTCAGTTAATGTTATCTGGGACTATCACCTATAATAAATATTATAAAAATAATTATATAAGTAAGTTTTATCAATGTTGACCGTATGAAAATATGTTTGTATGTCTTAAAACGCACCTTATTTAAAAATTTGACGATATAACATAGTAGGGTACAGCCCTGATTTCCCACACGGTATTTTTCCGCCTTCTCTTCCTTGTATAGTTTCTCCTACGTATCTTCATTACACCCCTTAAGATTTAGTGAGTGATCACCCTTTTATTGAAAGCTAGAAATGGTAACAGGACGAAAAAAATATCCTAAATACATCTGGTCGGGATTCGAGCCCGACTTCCCTGCTAAATCATACTATATGAGCATGACAGCGTGCCCACTGTTACTGAAGTTTACCCGCCTCGGTGGCGTAGTTAGCTAACACGCTAGTTTCGTGTAGAGCTAAACTGCTGAGGACGAGGAGATTGAGGTTCGAATCTCACTCGGGTGAATTGGGGGTAGTTTTTCCTAAATTTCTTTCCACTCTCCCTCCACGCAAATGCGGATTCACTTCCTCCATATTTGACCTTCCCGATTCCTAACCCATTAGCGTAATTAGTACTTAAGAATATAACCCGAATGGGTAGTAAGACCCGTTGCTAAGTATTATAGTATACTGACGTTTGGTGTGTAGTATCAGACCCATAGTCAATGGTTAAATTGGTCTGTAAGTCGTGGGAGCAGAAAGATGTGTTTTAAAAGTAAATATACCTTCATAAACAAACTTGGTCAAAATATTCATTTAAAGCAGAAAAAGGATATTTGGCGATAAATATAGAACGTATTAAAACTATTTTTCAAAACTTGTAGACAACTATATTGAAATAATAAAATAACCTCATGAGATTTCGAATTTGAGCTATTTATTTCCTTTTTTTACTGCACTTTTCCTCACCGCGAGCTGTGCCAGTAGATACTTCAAGGAAGGCTACCCTTCATACGGTAGAAGAGGTGGCGGCAGCTAGGAAATGTTACCATGCCAAACCACATGATCTGCAAAACCATAATTATATTGAGTTATCACCCTTTTTTTTGGCAGACAAAACTTTCACAACAGACCATTTGTTTTTAATTTTTCTTTAGTTTTAACCATTTTTTTTTACATTAGTGAAACATGAACTTATGAAAATAACAGGTTGGATGTTTCTTTTTTGTAGAAGCGATGTTTATAGTACACTTAAAAAATGCTTTTCAAACGAGAGCTTATAAAATGCTGCGTTCTCTTTACAGATTGAGATAGTGAACCAGCTGAAACAAAGCGGTTGATGACGTCATACAAACCGTCTTTGGTTATGTTAATGCGCATGTGAAAAACATTTTATTTTGAAACTAATAGCTTATTTCGTATGGCTCTGTCTCTAAGTTATAAAAAAAAATTATTTAATTTTGTGGCCAGTTATAGCAAGATATAAATGTAAATATAATGTTTTAATATATTATTTCATTTACTATAACACCTCGAAACAAAAAAAAGTAAATAGTTTTATTAATATATTTTCCTCTTTCAATGAGCTACGAAAACGCGAATTATACAGTAATACTTAGATAAATATTATTAGAATCGTTTGATAACACTTTTTATTGATAATATTAACATTACTAAGATAATAATTAATTATTATCTGCTTAGCATAATTATTATTTCCGAATAGGTTGACATTAGTTACTTTAAGCCGATGTTTGCAATAAAGAACCAAACTTCGCTTACAACTGCATTAGGCGAAAACATTCTTCGAGGCTGTAGATCGTTCTGCCCACCCCTGGTTTGTAAAAAACAACAACACACACCAAAAAAACCTCGTGGTCAATGACTCGTCAGTAGCTACTAGCAATCAAGAGTAGAGTGTAGGTTGTTTTTATTAGTTTTCATTGTAATGTCGGCGACACTGAGGCCGGTCTAGTAAATGAAGGTGGGGAAGAGAGAGGAGGGAGGGAAGGATGGTCACATGACCCGTCATCAGCGGTTATCTGAACATCTGATGCGAACCTCTAAGACAATGGTTATCAAACTGTGGCCCGTATAAACGACCATAGGGTAAAATAAATAGGCTACTATCCGAACGGAAACAAGATTGACGGGATAGGACCGCCAAGTCACCAATATTTTGTACAAGTAGTATTTTTTATTATCACCGCTTCTTACTACCTGTTCAGGTTATACGTATATCTGATAATTATTTTAATGGGTAGGGATGAGGAAGGAAACATTTTAGATGTAATCTACCCGTATTTGCGTGGAAAGAGGGTAGGAAACCATTCAAGAAAGACCACCCTCAGTAGACCCGACCAGAATCCAAACCCCGATATCCCCGTATTCAGTAAGCCAGTCCAACACGAGAGTGACGCCTTAGACCATTCGGCCACTGAAGAGGGTTGCGTAAAACCCTTATCAAGTGGTCCTCTATCGAGAAAAGTTTCAGAAACCCTGGGCTGCTTTGAGATATATATATACACACACACACGTGTATGGACTACGTCACTCGTAGCCCAGTTGTGGAAAGAGTATCCAGTACTAATGTACTATTGCCCAGGGGACGCCCGAATGTACTAATCGTACATCCTTTCTGTGGAGGCTCTTCCCATGTCCCGATGAGATGAGGCGATGGCGATAGTGAATATGAGGGTGTGGAATCAGTAGAGACCCTTAACCTAACTTAAGCCTAACTAACCAAACCCAGGTGACCGTTGGGATGGTTCCCCTTTTGGGAAAATACCCATGATACCAGTCGGGGATCGAATTTGGGACCCCTAGGCTGGTAGCCAGGTTCACTGACCACCACTATATCACGGGACCGGTTAGCTCTAAGACATTAAGGTTCCATATTCGCTGTTGGAGCAATCGGGCGATAGTTACTGTCAGACACCGTCATCGTTGGGCACTCGATCGATGGCGTCAGTCTCATCTTGTGTGGTTTTCAGGGGACGGGGATGTTAGGGTTTGAATCCTTTAGGGTTTACTTAGGATAGTTTTCCTCAAATGGCTTTCCATTACACCTCCACGGAAATGCAAGCACTTCTTCTAAATTCTTCCCTCTTCACCCCTTACCCACTATCGTAATTAAAAAATGTATGCCAAGACGGGTGTGTAGTATGCGGTGTAAAAAAGTTTCTTCCTATCATATTCGGACTGTAGTCTGTAGTTATTTGATATCTAGAAAAGTTACTACAGACCAGCGATTCACAAACGTTTTATAATTGTGACACAATTTTTAAAACGACGAACTTTCACGACTCACCTAGCTTTAATGTAGGCTACAAGAGAAGGGTGAGTGGGGTAGAGGTATTTATTTTTTAAATTAATCATTTTTTTAAGCCTCTTCAGTGGCCGAATGGTGTCATTTTGATGTTAGGCTTGCCTGATGATGATGGGGAAATCGGGGCTCAAATCACGGTCGGGTCTACTAAGAGGGGTTGATTTTTTAAATGGTTTCCCACTCCCTTTCCACGCAAATGTGGGTAGATTACCTCTAAAATGCTTCCTTCCTCATCTCTACCCTATTAAAGTAATTAATAATTATGCGTATAGTCTGAACAGGTATTAAGACGCGGTGATAAAAAGATGTACTACTTTAAAAAAGTTATTATTGAATATAATTTTCAAAAAACTAATCTATTTTTCATGCACTTGTTTTCTGTTTTTGTTGATGACGTCATTAACGTCCACGTCACAGGCATGAACATAAAACCCAATTCCCATACCCAGATATATAGGGCCTTATATTTTTCCCTTTTTTTTCATTTCTCTCTCTCGTTTTTTCACTTTCCCATGATTTTATGATTTTATCTTTTCAAATAATGACCAAAATTTCACATTTCAAAATTTTATTCACGGCCTACTGGGGGCTTGAGACCTACAGTTTGGTAACCACTTTTATTTATATTTTTTTCACGTTTTCATATATCAAGTCATGTGATCTCTAGCTGTTACTTTTGATAGTTTTTATCAATACCAATAAAATAATACAAATTTGTATGAAAAAATGTTATCAATGTTGACCTTAATAATAAAGTTTCTTAATTTTTTTTAAACTGCCCTTCCTACTACGTTCTTACTAAAATATAATCAATCGTACGTCACATTAGTCCCGCAACCTGTCTCAGTAGCTCATTGAAAGACGCACAGCACTACCCACAAGTTTGCGCCCCTCATGATTTAACTTGATGTGATGTCTCTATACCTTGACTCTATAGAATGTGAGACGTGAAACAAAGGTCGCCCTTGTCGGGCAAAGTCACTGCCCGCACACGATTAACCGCCCTCGTGTCACAAATCACAATAAATAGAATGTTCTAAGACTATTTCCGTCGGTTTATTTTGCTCGAATATCGTTGAGGCTTATCCCGAGCTTTGTTTACCCCTGTCACGACTCCTACACTCCTTTGTCATGTGTGGGAATATTCAGACGCTTTTAGTGCAGCGTTTTTCAAAATGTGCTCCGCCATAGTTATCTCAGGCTCTTTGAGGTAATTTTAGAATATTCTTTATTTGTTTTTTCACACTATAGAATAACATCGTCGACCACGGTGTTTTTGGGGTAAAGTACTCGCTTCAGGACCCGATATTCGTGGGCTCAAAACCCGGCCGAAATCGACTGATTTTTCTTGGCCGATAATAATCCGTAGCACAATTTCCTTCTGAGTAGGGACTAAAGCCGTTGGTCCCATGTCGATTTTGGCATGTAAAAGAACTCTCGAAGTTACGTGAAAATACCTTTCTCGGCAAAATTGGTTGGTCTTTCGCTCTCGCTCATAGATGTTCAGTGTGGAAGGAGGTGAACCACCACACTTCCTGCCCTACCCTAGTACATGGGATCTTCACCTGATAGTGAAGGCGGCACTAACCATCCGAAGGGCTGAGTGTATGACCAGTTCTGGATGGATTGAAATAACATCAAACCAACATTCGGGTTGTTTACTTAAGAAGACGAAAGAAGAAAATCAGTAATTTTATTAGGATTGCCAATTTTAATAAAGGACATTTGCCAAAGGCGCAGCCAGAACATGTGATGTTTCCCATTTGTTTTATAATTTTATGCCTGTAAAATGTAACTGTCGTTATTGAATGTTCATAATATTGGTAAGCAAATATGATAAATTACTCTAATTGGGTAGGGATGAAGAATTAAGCATTTTAGAGGTAATCTACCCGCTTTTACATGGAAGAGGATTGAGAAACCATTCCATTTAAGAAAAATCACCCTCATTAGCCCCGAACGGGGCTCAAATCCTGATCTCCCCCTTCATCAGCAGGCCAATAAAACACGAGTGACGCCTTAGACCATTTGTCCACTGAAGTAGGTCAACATTATTTTAATTTTCTTATTGATGATATACTGGAAATATTTCAGTAAGATTTCAAATCTTTAAATCCCAGGAGAAGGGTATTTTTTTTCTTAAAGACTTTGGCTATGATATTTAAATGTTAACATGTCTGATCTAAAGCAGACTCGACGTTAGTGACATATTCAACCACCAAGCGCTGTAATCGAAATGTGAGTGTGAGGAGATAATTGGAATGTCTTGTGTTCCTTTATTGGAACTCATTCAAATATGTTTTATTTGTTTTCAGAAAAAATAAATTGAAACATTTCTAAAACGTTAAATGTTCCGAAAAAAAGGGTAAATTTTCAATAAATTTTCCGTCCTAACATCTTTACTTACCTGCTTTGGTGGCCGTATGATCTAAGGCGTCACTCTCGCAGTAGACTAGAGATGACTGGGAGATCGAGGTTAGAATCTCAGTCGGCTGTACTGAGGTTTTTTCTAAAATAGTTTTCTACTCTCTTTCTCTCCACGTAAATGCGGGTACATTTTCTCTAAATACAACCTTTCTAATCCCTAAAATCACTAACGTAATTAGTGCATAAGCTTATAATTCGAACGGGTAGAAAGACGTGGTGCTAAAAAAATCTTTACCTCTGATAAATTCTGATTTATCAGTGGAACTCTCATTAGTCAGGTGTAGAAAAATACACATTCCCATGTAACGTATGTGATGTAGAGCGTATGTATGATTGGTCAAATGGGAAGCGAGTAGGAGATAACATATCACAGGCACAGCTTTAACAAGCTTTTTTTACTCTGGCAACACTCCACGACACGACACACATATCATATAGAGGAATAAATATAAACATACATAAATAATGAAACTTTCCACCCGGTGGTGATAATGGTGGAAGGAGGAGTCAGAGGGAGGAGGGAGTTGGCCTCCAAACACCTCCCTCCTCAATAAGGTTCTGATGTTTAACGTATTAATTAAAAAAAAAAGTCAAAACGGCCAACAGTTTGGGTTTCCAATCTCGTCCAAATACATCGTTTCCGTCATAAATGAACCAATAAAACAGTATGNAAAACAGTATGAATGGGTACCCCCCCCCCTCCCTCCAGCTGTTCCACACGAAGGGTTAGTTTAGTAAACATGACCGACGCTCCAAATCACGACGGAGAGATGACTACATCGATTGACCTCTTTTACCCCCCTAGAGTACACCCTATCACTGCTGACAGAAGACGAGTCAGCTGCGGCTCGGGTGACCAGAACAACAATACAATCTGTGTCGTCAGCCGAGATTGTTTCAAAGGGCAACTGCGCATGCGCAAGGTCTGGTCCGATCTAATCTGTAGTTACAGTAGTGCTGAGTGGCAACGACGCGCGGATTTGGTTGAATCAAACATAGACACAAAAAGACAGTGGCGCATGTAAAGAGGGAACCCCCAAGATTACAAATAGTGTCATTTCAAACTAAACTCATATAAAGTACAACAGAGCACTGAAGAGTATCATTACTCGTAAAATAACTAATTTGAAAAAAGTACAGAAATATTAATTTCGATAAATGTTTGTAGGCTACAAGGAAACTACTCAAAATAGCTTATAAAGGCATTTAATGTTCATAGATTTTCCTCAGACTCCAGTAAAGTGGCTTCCCCCGAGCCCCCGAGACCCCAAGGTACCCCATACCTCCTCTCTATCGAAGTGTCATTCTGGCTACAGCCTTGATTTAGGCCTAATGCCCTCAAAGTAAATTTCTGTATGCGCCACTGCAAGAAGAGGTAGTTGGAAGCTGTATGATCTAAATACTTTGCTTATTATAATTAGGCATATCGTCTGTCTATCCGTCCAAATATTTGTTCCACGATAACCGCCGAAGGAATGGACCAATTTTGACGAAATTTGGCAGACACATTCTTTAAATCTAAGCTGAATGATGTATTTAAATGGATTTCAATCTGGTTATCAGTTTCAATATGACGGCCGTTTAAAAGGTTTTTTGTTTAATAGCTCATCTCAAAGTATTTGAATTAAAAATTCTAAGCAATGGATCTAATACCAAAAGGCATATTTTTTAAATTTTGGCTTCTATTGTGAGACTGACATATTAAACTACGAACAACGGTTATTCGCTATTATACAAATATGATATAATGTGCTATAGAATGTAGTAGTATTCATTTAGATTGTAATAACGATTAGAACATGGAGGGGGCGAGGTCTACTGTATAAGAAAATCTTTGCTTTCAAGTCCGACGCCTTAGCTAAGCATATCTGCTTACTGAGGTAAGAGTCCCAGCCACCGGGTTCAATTCCTGGCATGGACGAAAAAAATATCATTGATAAAATGTGATGAGTTAAAGGCCGGTGATTGGATGTTTTGTATGTTATGGATTTAAGTTAGTTTAAAAGTCGTGTGTTGATATAATCAGTCGGTTCAGAAAGTGCACGTTAAATACCTCAAATAAATGAAAACGAAACTTTGCTTTAAAATGTTCCCTTGCCGTCTTATCCCATAGCATTACTTCGGTGGAAAACGCTATCGCTCGACTTAAGTTTTACTTTCTAAATAATTGCTTGAACGTGCTACTTTAGAGCAAAATGTGTGAAGACCATTCATGTTAAAAACCAAAACTTTTTTAACTTTCCCCTTTGCTCGCCATTCAAAATCTTACATTAAGCTCCACGAGGTCATACGTTTTTTTATTGTCAAACAAAGGAAACATTAAGTTAAGTGGATAATGGCTGTCTGAAAGGCATTGCATTGTTGGTGACAACTTAAGGTTGTATAGCTCTACTAGACAAAAACACAACCAAAATTAAAATATCTCTCCTCCCCTTTTTCTCCTGGTAAGAGGGTCGACCTTGTTCATTGTGACGTTTCATTGTCCGGCGCCTGTTGTCTTCATTGTCTGTGAAAGGAAGGAAGTCTATCAGCTGCGAAGATGCCCAACACTTCAACGGTCCAATAATAGTCTTATTACTCTTAGTGTGACACTCACTAGTGGCGGCTATGGGTGTCCTGTACTGGCCACTGAACAAATATTGCAAGCTACTGGCCGCCATATACACCGTCTCAACTCAACTCAACCTCAAGATTATGCCGTGCCAGGCGTTTCTGCGTAGAGTTCTATCACTTTATTCTCCGAGTGCACTGTCCCAAATCGCTGGGTTTTTTTTAAACTTCGTATATCAGGTCTTCGGTTTTCACTTTCTCATCCACTAACTTCACAATGTTAATATTTTCAGCGTCTTTACTCATCTTTTACATAAAGTGAAGCACAACCAGCAAGCAACAAAACATACAACCTTTTCAAAACAACTTCCTGAGACAATGAACAGACGGACGGGCAGTGATGGAAAGTGGCGTCAACAAGTGGCAGTGTGTGAAAGCTCGAATTTGAAACAATACCCCAAAAACGTTTTACTACTAGACAACGCATGCGCAGTTGCTCCTGAGGAGACTGGATTGCTGGTGATGGGGTGATTTTAAGCTAGCGATGTGAGACGGAGAATTTTCTTTTTTGAAAAGTTTTTTCCTGGTTAAAAAAAATTATGTTATTTAAATGAGTTCCAATAATGTAATTACAGAAATTCCAGTTTTCTTCACACACTCACACATCGACTACAGAGCTTGGTGGTTGAATGTGTTTAACACTTCGGGTTTGTTCATTTGACTGTCTCAAAATTGTATTGAAATTTTTCTTTATCTAATTTCCATTATTTGTTTGGATTTTATTTTCAGTTTATCATCGGTAAGATGATTAAAATAATTTTAAGGTTGGTTTGAGTTTGAGTATTTGCTAACAACTTCCCCCCTTTCCACTCGTACCTAGGGCCGGATTTACTCCATTGCCTCCTGTAGGCCCACGAAGAAACGCCACCCCCCTCCCTTCTCCATCCCTTCCGCCTTTCCTAAAGGAGGTCGATACATTTTTATGTATCATTTTAAGTTTTTTTAATAATATTTTTGGTTTTAAATTGAATTTTTAAATTATACATGTATATAACCAATAACCATGCATGATGTCTCCTACCATTCCAGCAATATAAATTTTAATCTCTAAAAAAATGAGCGTAAGAAATTACATGTTAACAGGTAGGGCCTGCAGAACTATTATTATTATTATTATTATTATTAATAATAATGTAAATAATAATAATTATTATTATTATTTATATTATTATTAATAATAATGTAAATAATAATAATAATTATTATTTATTATTATTAATAATAATGTAAATAATAATAATAATTATTATTTATTATTATTATTAATAATAATGTAAATAATAATAATAATAATAATAAAATAAGCTTATGAGGAACACTGCCAAATTTCAGCCCTCTAGCCTCTAGCTTTGTGGTGTGAGAATTAGTGATGAGTGAGTCAGTAAGTAAGTCAGTATATATATATATATATATAAGTGAAAGCCATGCCTGACTGACTTACTGACTCACTCATCACTAATTCTCACACTTCCCACGAAGCTAGAGGCTAGAGAGCTGAAATTGGCTTATAAGCTAATTAGGAAAAGTAAAGATTCATTCCGATGTTTTGTGATTAAGGGGGTGAAATCGGGGTAGCTACCCTAATCAACAATATTGCTTTGTAAACTATTTTAAAGCGTTTGTAGGGTAATAATCCAATAAACTTGTTCTAATAATGCTTTCGCAAAAATATAGCAAATATTTTTAACCCCATAGATGCTTCTAAGGGATGGAAAAAAATGAAAAGACAATTAACTAAAATATGTAATTACGTTTTAATTTGCAACTCCAACAGACGGTAGAAGCCTGTATTTTATATTTTGCTGAATTTTGTGGTGTTTGTAGTGTCTGTGTGAGTGAGAGGGCCCGGCCCGGGGTGATGTGTGGGGGTGGGGGAGGAGAGTGTGAAGGGGGAAGGAGACCTGTCCAGCCGCGCTCAGCTGATAACGCCCCAGGCAGTAGGCAAGGGGGCTTGCCGAAAATAGAACTCCCCATGAGAAACGATACATAGTCACCTCCTCGCGGTGTTTCTCGGGGTAAAGAACCATGCCATTAAGCTTCAAACAAAAATTCCTAATTTTCATCCAAAAATAAATAATAACACAATATACCGTGGGAAGAACGAGGATTCAGCTAGTATTTTATATATTCTAAAACTAAAAAAAAAGTAGCTATTTTACCGAACGAAACTATAAGTATTTTAAGGAATGTATAGCATAGAATGGATAAAAAGCAGGACACATAATTTGTTTTATGATCAATCAGCCAAATATACCACAAAAGATTTTAAAAAATGGTGGGCAATGTCACCCCAAATTTCTCACGGATGGTGGGGTGACATTGCTCAGCGAGATTATTATTTCTGATTTAGGACTAAAAAAAGAAACAACATTGTTTGGTTAACGCTTATTATATGCCCGACAAATAAATAAGACCAATGGAACTTACCTTTATATATGTGGGGGCTGCACCAACTAAAGTACAAGGACACTCACTTATTGCTTGTTCAGACACTGGGACGGTAGAACAGCTGTTCTCACAGATAACCAATCACTACGTCATCAATAACTCCTGCGTGTCTTGCAAATACCTCAAAAGGTTCCACAAAGGTGTTTGGGTGAACCTGGTGATCTCTTAAGCTACTTTTATTGGAGAATAATTTTTTTTTCTAGAGTGGGTAAAGTCACCCCAGTTGACGGTAGTAAGACCCAGTACTAAAAAAAATATTTATATGTTCCGATAAGATGAGGTGATGATTATAGTGAATACGAAGGTGTGGAAGCTTAGCCTAACTAACCAAACCCTTCGTTGGGATAACTCTCATGTCTAGAAAATTAGCCATGGTACCATCCGGGAATCGAACCCGGGGCCCCTAGGTTCGTAATAAGGCTCACTGACCATTATACCACGGGACCTGATCAGATTATACGCGTATGTACTAATTACGCTAATGAGCTAGAGATTAGAAAAATCGAATTTAGAGTGATTGTACCCCGCATTTTCGTGGAGGGAGACTGGAAAACAATTCAGAAAAAAAAATCTCTCCGTCAAATTATTGTCACTTTAAGTTGTGTGTCTAGCATCAAGTGAAATACTCCAGATCAGCGGTTCCCAAACTTTTTGAATGGCGTACCACCCCAACAATTTGGATTTGGTAATTTGGAGTACTTCCAATATAATGTTGAATATTTTCTATTTCGGTACATTTTTAATGATGCCGAGGGCTGCGCCGGCGGTCTGAGCTTAAATCACCCCTACAACCCCTGGTCAAATATATTTTACTTTTGGTTGAATCAGGTCATAATATATTATTTAAAAGGATTTGATCAGGTCCTATCTTTTTACGACTTTAATTCGCTTGTTTTGTTTGTCTTCTCACGGCGTAACACAGTTTGGGAACCGCTACTCTAGATTAACGGTATTCAACCGGGCGTAGCAAAGACATCTTCGGGGGTAGGTACAATTTAAAATTGCCTATATTATTTCATTTATTTTTAGCACCACGTCTTACTACCTGTTCAGGTTATACTCATGTATTATTTCATGATAGGCCCTAAATAATCAGGGCCAGATTTAAGTTTAGTCACAAGAGACCCGGACAGGACATGCGATCTGAGGTTGCCAGTTTTATTTTAGATGTAGGTGATAGAATATGATTGTATAACTTACATTGAGCACTAACACCTTTGTAGGTAGCCCGCTTCGATGGCCGCATGATCTAAGGTGTCACTCTCTCAATATACTAGACTACCGATGATGGGGAGATCGTGGTTTGATCCCGGTCGTATGTATTGAAGTTTTTTTTTTCCTAAGTGGTTTCTCGCTCTCGCTCTCGCCACGTAAATGCGTGTACACTTTATTTAAATTCAACCTTGGCCATCTCCAGCTCATCAGAATAATAAGAACATAAGCGTATAACTTGGTTGGGTAGTAATACGTGGTGCTAAAAAAACTTTGGGAGTACAATGTTAAAAAGAAATTATATCTGGTGGTACGAGAACAAAAAAAAAGGTTGAATACCTCTGATATAGATTAGGACAATTTGTAAATATGTAATGATTAAATCCAAGTTAGGCCTGCAAAAATATAAAAGATACGCTTAACAATAACTAACGTCCATGAAAGTACTATATTCCTTTATTTCACTACATCACTCAGCGCCATTATCAAAAATGTATTTCGTGGGGCATAAAAAGGGCAGGGGGTAGGGGATCCTAACTTCAATGAATCATAAGTTCCCCAACAGAAAATGCCAAAGAATATTTTAACATGAAATTCCTCTTGAAGCAGAAGGGAGCTCAAGTTATTTTACAGTTTTTATAGCATTACAATTTTTTGGCCAAAATAAGTCAAATATTTCTAAAGTAGCAACATACAGTTTAGTTTTCTGCACATTCTAATGTCAACAGATCTTGAATATCTGTTAAGGGTGTCCTGGAATTATGTCAAAACTTTTTCTCTTTATTTAAAAAGTTTTGACAGAATTCCAGGACACCCTTGACAAATATTCAATATCTGTTGATATTAGAATGTGCAGAAAACTAAACTCTATGTTGCTACTTTAGAAATATTTGACTTATTTTGGCCAAAAAATTGTAATGCTATAAAAACTGTAAAATAACTTGAGCTCCCTTCTGCCGCACCTTAAGTGTTTTTGAAACAAAATGGTTGTTTGTTGTGGTTTGCAGGTGTCATGTATTTTTATGGCTCCAATAAGCTACTAGCCTAGTCATTGAGGAGGAATACAAAAATACATTAGAAATAGTATTTTCGGGGGAAGGGGAGAGAGGTTAGCTCCTTAAAAACCCCATCCCGAAAGAGTGCCAACTTTATTTCTATAGGCGTATAAAGTTTATTGAACCTTGTCTCCCCTAAAACCAAACTCGTTTCTAGGCCTCTGCGTAACAGTAATCAGGGGGCTGCATGCCTGCATGGGTATAGTCCATTTGTCTTAGGAGTCGTGGTAGCTGACAGCTAACTGAAGATAGAAAAATACTTCAAATAAAAACAGATTAAAAAAATGTTCTTTGTGAAAGCTTTGACTGCCAAAAGTCACAACAAATCAACAACATATTGTCTGTCAGATCATAATTATGGTTTGGCAAATTGATGGATATATGCGAGTAGATCTGGTTTGTAAGATGTCAATTACCTACACTCCTACCGTTGATGGGATGTAGCTAACATATTGCTATTATTTTATTTTTAGCATCGCGTCTTACTACCTGTTCAGGCTACACACATATCTACTAAATTACGCTAATGAGTCAAGGATGAGGAAGGTTTGAATGTAGACCCGCTTTTACGTGTAGTAAGAGTGGAAAACCATTTTGGAAAACTACCCTCAGTGCACCCGACCGGGATTAGAGCCCCGTTCTCCCCGTCATCGGCAGTCTAGTCTAACACAATATTGACACTTCTTTAGACCATGCGGGCACCGAAGCAGGTGAGAGAGAGATTGATAATCAAATGTGGTGTTTAGGTTAAATACAGTACACGATTTTGGTGTTTAATAGAATGAACACAAAACTATTTTCTACTACTATATACCTAAATATACTCTTGTAAACATAATTTAAAAGTTGACATTGGTGCTCCACACTGAAACGTACACTTTTGTGTTTATAAAAAATTGCTAAATGCCATTGAAACCAAACGTAGCTAGTATAGGAACGAGTGTAGAATGTATCTTTGTGAATCAAAAGGTTCTAATTTAACATGGGGGAAGGTGGGTCACAACACAAACGGTATTGTAATTTGTATTTTCCTCCTACCCCGTTTGTTTTCCCACCGCCGGGAAGTCCCATCCAGTTACTTTATAAACCCACTTGATTTCGGTGTTTTATACATTTCTGCTCGACTATTGAATACATCTTAAGTCAGAAGATATTAAGTCAAGAGTCGTTTCTGTCGTAGCGTGCGTGCACGTATGCACGCGTGTGGGTCGATACCCGCAAGAGACAAATCAACGAAGTGACGAGGTCTTCTCAAGGCGCTCCGTGCTAGCAATCTAGCCACCATTCAGCGCTTGTCGGGTACTGAGAACCCGAGAGTCGTAGAGTGGCGAGGATCTTCGTCAAAAATCGTTCGGTAGTTTAATCAGTCGCGCTTCGCGACTCTTAATCTAAAGTTTCATTTCATTATAAATCTGTCAAGCGAAGGAATCGGTTGTCATTCCTTCAATTACCGTTTTAAATAGTTTTTACATATGCTGTCACTTCACTCAGCGTGTAGAAGTTTACTCATATGTTTTAAAAACTGCGTGTGTGCTACGTTGAGAAGAAGAATGGGTTTAATTTTGTCAACGTCGAGATTAGACATTTGATTTATTTTTTACTATAGATTTAAACGAATATATGATTTTATTTCTATAATATTTTATCAGTGTGGTTGTAATACATTTCAAGAAAATGGATAAGATATCTAACAGAGCTTCCGTCATTATCATTGTAAGTATCAACAAAGTTTATACAAAAGGGCCGTAACAAGTTTTTTTTTTCTGAGGACTGGTATCTTACTTGCGGTGGCTTATAGTGTATTTACCCATGATTAAAAAGTGTCAAGGAATCTTGAGTCCTGAAGCAATTTAAAATATTTTAAAACATAATTGGGTATTTAGTTGTTTTGATTTTTTTTTATAAAACTACAATGGTTGACTAGACCTGCTTCAGCGGTCGAACGCTCCAAGGTAGTGATATTCAACCTGGGTTACACAAATATATCTTAGGAGGTACGTTAGCATTCAGTTAAAAAACACATACACATACACACACACACACACATACATTTTTTTCCTATTTAAAACTCATTATTTGATAAATTATTTTTAATGTAATTTAGTTTATTTATTTTTGATGAAGATTATATAATATGTATAACTTTCATTATGCACAAACAACTTTAGGGGTACAAAGTTGAAGACTTTTTTTTTTATTACCGCGTCTTACTACCTGTTCAGGTTATACGCAGATCTGATAATTACTCTATAGGGGTAGGGATGAGGAAGGAGTAATTTTAGAGGTAGTAGTCTCACATTTGCATGGAAGGAGAGTTGGAAATAATTTAGTAAAAACCACCCTTGGTAGATTCGACCGGGATCCCCCCCTCCCTCAGCAGGCCAGTCTAACACGAGAGTGACGCCTTAAGACTAATGATTTTCAACCTTTCAACTCACGGCACACTGAACAAGGCACTAAAATGGTCAAGGCACACCATCAGTTTTTCAAGGAGGGATTTTATCATTAACATTGCGAATTTAATCATGGAATCAAAAAGGTTTATTTTTATTCCTAAAGTTGTTTTTTTGCTGGTTTATCACCTTCTACCAAACTCCCACGAAACACCTGCTGATCTTTTGAGGCACACCAATTTCCCGCGGCACACCGGAAGAAAAACGTTGTCTTAAAGATCGTTCGGCAACTTAAGCGGGTAAAGTTGAAGTTAAATTAATTATATCTGGGTGGCGATAATATCTATCAAAAGTAACGGATTAAAAGCACATGACTTGACTCATGAATACATGAAACTAGGTCTAGTGCATTTTCCAGCTGCCAGTCAAGGTATTTTCTAATGAAAATTGGACTGTAGTCTATGTATTAAAAATAATAGATGTGTTCTTAGAGCTGTGCCACTCTTTCCCTGAGATATGTGACAACCTACAGAAGGTGTCACGTGTTGTCAACATGTGATGTCACACCCAGCTCGTGGCCGTGATTACTAATCGTCTCGTATTGACACCTGTGGAAAAGGCTTGTACTTGGTACTTTGGCCTTGTTTAAACACACTGTGTTTACGTTGGGTGGATATAGCGCGACAAGAGAGCATTAAACCAGGTTAACCTAATTCTAAACACGGTGCACAATAGTTAGAGAAAAACTAATCCGTGATCTTGTTATCCCCTACCCGAACTACGGAATGAAAATGTCAAGCAAAGTATTGGTTCCTTTTATTTTTTTATCAACGCGTCTTACTATTCGTTCGAGTTATACGCTTATGTACTAATTACATTAAATTGTTGGGGATCAGGAAGGTTGAATTTAAAGGAATTATACCCGCATCTCCGTGGAGGGGGTGTGGAAAACCATTTGGTAAAACCACCCGACCGAGATTCGAACCACGATCTCCCTGACAGTCTAGTCTACTGCGAGAGTAGCGCCCTAGACCATGCAGCCACCAAAGCGGGTCTTGGATCCTAATTTACACTTAACTTCAGAGTGAAAAAACTAAGCAATTAAACGGTGTTTATTGTACATTTTATTATTATAGATACTAACTACACTTTACTGTAAAACATAATATTTTTTTAATCACGGGTCATATTTATCTAATCACAGGAATTTGACTTAGTAAAATTACTACTAAACTAACTAAATTCAAATAGATTTATAAGCTACACAAAAATTAAGAAAATAGATTGTGTATATTTTTATTATTATATTTATTTCATTTTTCTATAAGATATATTTTGTTAGGTTAATAAACTTAGTAAAATCTGAAACGCTATATTATTCTTAAATGTTTATTCATTTTCGTTATGAAAAACTAAATAGATGTATAAATAAAAACTCGCCAAGCTACTTGAAGTGTTGGGATACAAGCAGTATTCTAAGGATCTGTATTATAATATTTTCCTCCCCTTTTACCCATCCTCATCCTACTCCTGAAGAGTAGGGAGTTAACGTCAAAGATACTACACATTCATGATATGCGGATGAATGCAAATTTACTTTATTTTTCTTATGAAGGCAGTATTGTAATCTAATTTTTTTCCCCTCAAGGTATTGATGGACGTTTTATGTGTCCCCAAAATCAAAAATGTTTGTTTTTACTATTTTGTTAGTCTGAATCTGACACTACTCTATGGCGTCCAGCCCACCATCGAGCGGCCACCGCTTGTTGGTGAATATAGTGCCAATATTTACGTATAAAGGGTGTCATGTGGTCAGCATAACGGACCCCCCGGTCGTTCTAAACCGGAGCCAATACTTTCCTATTCAAATAGTTCCTCATTTGTCCTATTCACGAGGCTGAGTCGACTCCATTCCAGACCCACTACTTTAGAGAAAAATCTGAAAGTGCCGGGGATCGAACCCGGGATCTCTGGATCTCTAGTCAAGAGCTCTGACCACTAGACCACATAGCCGGTCAAGCTGAAACCATTTGATGGATTTAGTTCAAACTCGATAGTGAAATTGTTCGAAAATACCCGTTACGGTTTTATTCAAAGTGTGTATCTGGGGAGTGTTTTACATAATAAATAATATCATATACTTATTTTTCGGAGAAAAATTAACAAAAAACTATTTTAGAAAATGTTGTTTCAAACTATGAGAAAATGTGTGTGCTATTTGTATCATATAATTTATTTAATTTTACTATAATAACTTTTAACACCATGGTTATTAACCTAAGAGGTAGAAATGAAGATAGTATTTTTATAAGAACTGCACCCACATTAACATGCAAAGAGGCAAGCCGGTCTTTTGCGAGTCCAACGCTTGCGTCTGTAAAATGAAGTTTGATCACGTGACACATTTGTTTACAGAAACAATATTCTATTGCGGCGGTAAACAAACCAAAAGGGTCAGTAGGTCACGGGTGGAAAGGTCACGGCAACAAACACAATTTGATGATCAGAAAGATTGATGGGAAAAACAGAAGACCACAGAGATGGGAAAATGGACGATAACATTTATCTACTTTCTTAATATAGTATTTTTATTATTTGAAATTCTAAGACGATTCAACACGAGGGGTATTTCCATCCCACTCCCTGCACCACTGATCACGTGGTCTAGGGCATCAATCTCACAATATAGTGGACTGTTGGTAACAGGGAGGTTCGAATCTCTGGAGGGAGGGAGGGGATTTTTCACAGTTGTTTTCCTATACCCTCTCCAAGCTAGTGCGGGTGCACTTCCTCTAGAATTACTCTTCTATTCCACACTGTTTAGATTAAATCTTTTTTAACCACGTCATACTACCCCTTAATAAATGCATATTTACTATAATGGGTAAGAAACGAAGAAGCTAGAATCTAGATGAAATGTACCCGCTTTTATGTGGAGAGAGTGGTAAACTATTTTGGGATAAAATCCTCTCCGTACACCCCTCTCCATCACTGACGAACTAAACCAAACTATATTGACACCTCCTTAGCCCTATAACCACCGATGCGGTTAAGTCAATAATCATGAGGCTACACATACTAAAGAAACAAATAACTATGAGTCACTAAACACATTATATCAATAGAACATTTCAGGCTTTTAATGCAAGTGAAGCATATAACTCCTGGGACCGAACTTATAATTAACTCCGAATCACCCGCCTCGGTGGCTTAGTTAGCTAATGCGCTAGGTTCGTGTTGAGCTAGA
>CABFWO010007566.1:0-14483 GCA_902155825.1 Timema genevievae | reverse complement strand
GGATCCGAACCACGGTGGAGGCCTGGCATTCCTCACATTCACAAGTTGTGATTAATACACGTCTTGTCAGAGGTGAAGGAAGGGTTTGGTAATCGGATAAATCTGTGCCGGGACCGAGGATTGAACCCCGGACCCCCAGCACAGAGGTCTGACACCTTACCCCTAGACCACCAGGTCACTCAGTCTCGAGATAATAAGTTTTATAGTTTTGTTTCCTCTCTTTCTTATTGACATGGCAAAGGGTGATTGTAGGTAAAGGGTGGAAGCCAGTATAAACCTAAACAAAATAGTGAGGTAGTTTCATAAAACGGCATTTTATTTTAAGCCGTGTGTGGCCTGACAGTGATTTATACTTTCTCAGTGACCGAGGCTGCCGCGGATATTGTTGAAGTTAATCCACAAAATACTGGAATCATGAGGAAATCAATCACCCCTTTAGAAAATATCCTCAAGATGACCGACGAGTCTTCAGCTTCTGAACAAGTTTTCAAAGGGACTTCCATATTTCTTTGTATCCCAAAAAGCATATCCAGATCATCGGCTCTATTGTTAATAAGTTAGTTCGCTGATTCAGACGAAAACATGCCCCATCTGCAGCGGAGAATTATTGACGCCTGCGCAATAGTCAATCTGGATTCGTTTAGTTTCATACAAAGAAACATGGAACTCCGTTTTAAACGTGTATGGGAGTTTTTTAAAATCTTATTTTAATCACCACGCTTGTATACTAATTACGAGGAAATTTACCCGCATTTTCATTGAGAGAGAGTGGAAAACCATTTAGAAAAACCACCCTTAGTAGACCCAACCAGGATCGAACCACGATCTTGTGAGAGTAGCACCTTAGACCATGCGGCTACTGAAATTGTTTCTCGGGTGTATTGAGGGAGGTTTTACCTAAATGGTTATCTACTATCCCTCCACGCAAATGCGGATACATTTCCTCTCTATGCTATATTACTCCTTCCTATTTCATCAGTGTTAATATACGGATAGTCTGAACGGGTAGTAGGACACTGCGTACTCACAAAAAAACTCAACCCCCTTTTTCCCGCAGATGAACTATTTTACTGTAACACGCCTGCTCTCAAAACTGTTCGGAGGAGTAATTTCACCAACATTACGGAGCACACGCCCTTTATTAGCTGATTACTGACCTCAACAGTTGGTAGCCCCGATGAGGCGCACTGATATCAATCCCACACGCCACGCCTACCAACGCAGCGCTTGTTAAATAATGTGCACAATTACTCGCTCTTCTAACAGGTATATTCGGATAATTCAGCGTTTCATTTGGTTTACACCATTGTGTCCGCAAATGGCGCTTTAGTGCGGTTGTAACTAGATGTCAATGGTGAGGTGTGACATTTTAGAAAGTGTTACAAGATACCTACATCTTAAAGCAGACCCTTCAATTAGTTTTTTCCACCCAGTTTTGTATTTTTTTAAAAAAACTAGTAGTTCTGTGAACAGTAGACCTCGTTTCCTCAATATGATTATCGTTACTACAGTCTTATGATTTCTATTTGGCTTTCAAGATAAACTATCTCCTACACATTTTCCTTGAGTTTGAAGTTAATAGTTCTCCTTGCTGGTCAAGTTAGACAGAAAACAAATGAATAATATACTCAATAGTACATTAAATTAGTTGAGAATAACCATTATTCACGTGGTTCAAGACGTCCGTCTCGAAATACATGTATAATTTAAAATATATATAAAACCTAGATCTACTAAATTCAAATCATATGCGATGAGAAATTAAACTAAAATATTTTGAATAGCCACCACATTGAAACGGATGGCCATATTGAAAAACCATAAACAAACATCGTTTGGCTCAGTTTAAAAGAATACTGCTGCCAAATTTCGTTAAAATTGGTCAATGAAGTTGGCAATTATCGAGTAACGGACATCCGGACAGATTTTTAAGCGGCCGTCATTTGAAATCAAGGCTGTGTGTAGTCTGGGCCAGTAGCAATTTTGGGTGAAGTATGAGGTGGTAAATATGTACTGACTCCAGCTTCACAGTAAAAAGTATAATATTATAACAATATGTGGTAACTATATCATTTTAATACTATCCCTTTTTACTTTCTTTCGACACCTCGAAGTGAAAGTATTGTGATCGCCAAAAATTCGAGCTCGAAATAAATGTCGACGTTTCATGACCCCCTGAAACCAAAAAAGTTGTTTTCGCTAGGCCGTCTGTCTTATCTGTTTGTATTTTGGACTAGAGCCGAAATTATTTTACAGATTTGGCTATAACTTGGTATCTGGGGTGTTCATAAGGTCACCCCGATGAGTTTTTGGAATTATATATCTAACCCTAAATTTACTGAAGGGAAAAAGAGACAAAATAGATTTTCTCAAAATTCGCTTTAACGATTTTGATTAAATTTTATTTCTGGACACTGTTTTTTATTATTATAAACAAGATGACAACTCTCATATTCCCATGAAAATTACTTTGAAGATACTTTATTTGAGGTAAATTTTCCGATTTTCATTATTTTTCCGCAACTATTTTAGATACGAAATATATTATCATTTTAAAGTTGTAGTAATATTAAAGATAAAAAATCTTTTATTTGAAATATATTTTTATAAAACCAATAGTTTATGTGCTATAAGCAGATATATGTACTTTTTATTTAATTCAGTTCTTTGAAAATGAATTTGATTCTTATGATTACAATGTCAAAGAACCTTCCTATGAAGTCATCTTTACTGAAACGTTTTACTGCAATAAATTTGTTATTACTAACTAACATACATTAGCTGAAGAAGTCGGAGTCAACCCGCCTCAGTGGCGTAGTTGGCAAACGCGCTAGTCATGTTGAGCTCGACTGCCGAGGACGGGGAGATCGAGGTTCGAATCTCGGTTGGGTGAACTAGGGGGTTCTTAAATGATTTTACAATCTCCCTCCACGCAAATGCGGGTTCACTTCATCTAAATTCAACCTTTCCAATTCCTAATCCATCAGTGTAATTAGTACTTAAGCGTATAACCCGAACGGGTAATAAGACGCGGTGCTTAGTAATAATATTAATTATTATTATTATTAAAAGTCGGAGTCGAAGATTTGGAGTACCAACCTCACAACGCTGCTTGAAACAGTTACAAATAAATAAGTACATATTTGTCCTAGGTTCAAAGAATGTCACTGCTAAATTTCATTAAAATTAGTCCAAGCATTTGACAGTTAAAGCAAAACAAATATCCTGCTAGGAGACAGAAAAAAAATATGAAAATGGTCAAGTTAGAACAGGACTCCACTACGCTTACTCAATAACTTGACAGTCAATTAAAAAAAAATATTATCTTTAATTTTTTAACTTTAACTGTTACCGGTGGTAACTTTTAAATTGAGAGATTCATCAATGGTTCTAGAAAATACATTAATTATTAATTTAATGGAGGGATTCAAGAATGCATTTAAAACAAAATAATCTACCATTTATTTTAAGTCCGAGTCTTACTCCCTGTCCAAGCCATCAACAATTTTTTTTAATAAAGCGATTCTTATTTTTCTATGTTAATATTTATTTCGATTGCTTAATGTGGAAAAGTAGGGAAAGTGAAGTAAGGCCATTATTTTTTCAGTTTTAGTATCAAAACATTTTTTGACTGAAATAAATAAGATATCACTCCAATAGAAACCTATTGTTAAATTTTCTTCACACAGTGATATCAACAGTTGTTGAATATCTGTCAATGATGTCCTGGAATTTAATGATAAACTTTTCTCCTAATTTAAAAAGTTTCTCATCTAATACTGCTATTCAACTGACAGATATTCAACAACTGTTAATATCACCACGTGAAGAAAATTAAACTTTATATTTATACTGGAACAATATTTTATTCAGTTTGTACAAATAAAGAGTGTTCTAAAAAACTGCAAAAAATACTGACCTTAACTCACGTTACCTACACTCCCAACTTAAACTTACATGCTACTCCCCTCTACCCATTTAAAACTAGACTCTTCCTCTTGAGTCACCTGGGGAATCCCTCACCTTTGGTCGGCGCGCCAACCGTCCCAAAACATCCTGACATACCGTATCGAGCCAGTGAGACCTATCGATTGCCATTCCCTCCCCTTTTATCCCCTCTCCTGCCTCCTATTCTAACTTCATCCCCCCCCACGAGTTAGTATTTTTTTCATGGAATCGATACTAATTTGTTCTGACATAAATACTTTATATCTTCTTTATTGAGGTGGTATATTCCATCTAGTGAAACCAATAAACCTTAGTTTCCAGGCTCTTATTGGTGGTGCAATAAGAGGTTCAGTCGCGCACTGAAAACAAATGAAACTCAGGTCAGTAGGCACGCGTTAAATATCAGGCTCCTATAGATTGGTTCGCAATTAGCGGGGAGTTCAGGTCTAGAATATCGTCCGGAGGTACTCAAGATGGTTTTTAACGTATATTTAACCACTTTTTCTCCAAGAAAATGCGGGCACATTTCTTCTAAAGTAATACACTAACACATAGATAGTTAAACGTGATAAAAACCTAATACAATATATACAAATACACAGGGTTTCCAGAAACTCAACACCCAAACTGCAAATACAGTTTGTTTGAACCAAAAGTAATGCAAAATCCCCAAACACTTACTGCGTGTACAACAAGTTGCATAGGAGCTAGGCGCATATCATTGCACATGTAATAATGGCAAGCACTTTTTGTAATGTAGGAGCGTTAATGATGACCCTCAACACATATTTCCTATTTATAGATGAACTGGTGTGTTGTTTACTATTAATTGTAGTATGTTGAACTTCTGCCGTGCTCAAAGCTGTCAAAGTGTAGTGCCACGCGCCTAGCTCCTATGCAACCTGTTGTACACGCATGCTTGCACAGCTTTGCTCTCCCGGCACTGTAGGTCGACATTTTGAACACAATTTAACGGTATCAGCATAGTGTGCCGGATGTAAGTGTACAGGGATTTTATATTACTTTTGGTTTAAACAAGTTATATATGCAGTTTGGGCGTTGAGTTTCCGAACACCCTGTTTATTCAATATATAAAAAATCCCTATTCATATTATATTAATATTGATAATAATTCACATTTTATAATTTTTTGAACGTATTAATAAACTTTTCTATACAAATAGATCATTGTTAAAATATCTTAAAGTTGGGGATGTCGGGAGCACAAGAAAAGGCCAGTGTTTTTTTTTACAGTTTTTACTGCAACACATTTTTTGGGCCAAAATATATCAAATATTGCTCTAGTAAAAACATAGAGTTTAATTTTCTTCATATGGTGACACCAACAATTCTTGAATATCTGAAATGAACATAGCGGCATTAGATGAAGAACTTTTTAAATTAAGAGAAAAAGTTGTCATTAAATTCTAGGACACATTGGACAGATATTCGACAAATTATGACATTACCATATGAAGGTAATTATACTCTTATGTTTTTACTGGAGTAACATTTGATTTATTTTGACCAAAATATATTTTGTTATAAAACATTACAAAACCACTGGTCCTTTCTTGATTCCCCTTGGCCTTAAATATGTTTGGTAAAAAAGCTTTAGTTTGAATTACTGGACGCGTATATAAAGTAAATTGTGAAATTAAATCAAAACTAAATTTGTTATTAATAGTTTTGCAAATATATATATATATATATATATATTTCAGTTCTTTCTCTAAGTCCCTCTGTATGTCTGTTTTTATCTAAGCTCCAGTTGAAACAGTTATGGTTTTTATTCAAACTTGATATTTAGATGTTATATAGTCATATTGTGGTTTTTTTCATTCCAGCCCTAAAATTAAGGGGATTTTTCTATTGACTGATGTTTAAAAAAAAATTCTAATTTAAAAAAATGGCTCTGGCGATTTGTTCAAAATGGATATTTGATGAGTGTTTTCATGCTAAATAAATACACGCGTTCGTTTTTCTGAAAAAAAAATTACAATATGAGAAAATATATAAGATTTTCTCGTACCATTTATTTTTAATAGAATGGAAATCATAGCTGAAAATTATTAAATTAAATGACTAAATTAAGTTATTATTATTATTATTATTATTATTATTATTATTATTATTGAGTTTACAAGGCAAACGTAAGGGTCATTAGAGATGCGTATACAGCCCGTTTTCATGACCGAGTGGTTAGGAAGGCCAACTTTATTTAAGGCCCCATGGCTAGTTCTAGGAACGCCACTGAACTAATATAGTATGTGTGTTTTATTTTCCACGCAATAAGAGTTTTCTCACCGCGTCTTAATACCCGTTCAGTTTATACACATATGTACTAAATTACACTAGCGTGCTAGTTATGAGATAGGTTGAATTTATAGGTGTACCCGCATTTGCGTGGGGGTAAGAGTAGGAAACTATTTATGATAAACCACCCCAAGTACATCCTACCGAGATTCTAACCCCGATATTTTCATCATAGACAGTCCAGTCTAATATGAGAGTGACGCCTAAGACCACTCGACCACCGAAGCGGGTTTCACTAAAAGTTTCCAGAACCATGGACGTAAGCTTGCGGTACCTACTAGTTTATGTTTGTTCTAAAGTTAAATGCTAAGAATATCCATTATAACGGTCAACACGGACTAAATTCTAGCCTTATCTAGAACAATTTCACGGTGACTGGGAGGTCAAGTTTCGAATTCTGGGTGTGTGCATTGAAGGTGTTTTTTTTACCACCTACATGGCTTTTCATAAACTCAGCTACATTTCCTCTAAATTATATTTTCCTCATTCTTGACCCATTGGTGTAATTAAATAGCCCGGACAGGTAATGAAACGTGGAGTTGAAAATGAAAACTAGATTTAAGATTGAAGCCTAACTTAAGAAGACGATTACTTGGGGTCGCGGGCCTCGGTTTGAGCGACTAAGCTGGAGGACCACTACGGTTCCCAGCTTGTGATGACGGCATATTCATTAAAAGCTGGTAAACGCTCCAATAACTTTTGAAGAGATCTCGCTGGGTTGGAGGAAGGACACGAGGGAGAAGGACTCTTTCCATCGAAACAAAGAGCAGAGTTCCAACCCCTCCGGTGGGAATAAACGTTAATAAACATCACCGTGAGATTTTGACTCATCTTTAGCCATCAGCCTTAGTCAGCAAGTTGGATGGATGTGTCTGGTTTTCTGTACGCAAGAGAAGGAGGAAAGGATAATTTCACAGGAAGAGGAGAGAAAATTAACACAATTAAAGGGAGGGGAACATCTACTTATATCAATATGAAATAAATTGTACGGAGCTCCACACTGGCTTTCTCAATCCAAAGCTCGTAATATATGTTAAACGAAATAATATACACTAGCAAACCCGAGCAAAAATTATGCTATACTTGCGTAAAACTTTTTTGAATCCCGGTTTTAAATTAATAATTTTTATATATTTTTTAAAATTAAAATTTCGACTTCCGGTTGAAATCTTGGACATTTTATTAGGGATAGCACATCTTCAGGTCATCACATTTCTATTAAATTTCTCATTTAAAAGTTTAGATCAATAAAATAGGTAAATATTGACTATTGAATCTAAAATGATAGCGATAGATCATTGCTGTACAAACATTTCCCCTAAGAGGTCAAAGCAAAAAGAACAAAACTTTTTGAGATAATTAAATACGCTATGGCGTTATAGAGAATATTGCGTTAAAATTCAAGTAGTATCTTTGTACAACTAGAGCTCACAAAATTATATTAATATATTTGCCAATATCTCAGAAACTCTTGGTTGTATAAAAATATATTTCAAGTAAAAGATTTTTACTATAAATAGACCTACATATTTTAATGATAAGTAATTTAATATCACAAAGACTTACGGGGATATAATTAAAAATTAGAATTTTCAATCTACAGATCAGTACGGAACTCTTAAATTCATTTTGACAAAAAAATTGAGAGTAGCCATTTTATTTGAAATATTGATCAACGCTTACAATAAAATTAAATCAAAATCGTCAGAGCCGAGTCTGATAAAATCGATTTTTTCTCTTTTCACCCTAAAGGAAACTACCATTAATTTTAGGGTTAGATATATAATTCCAAAAACCCCTCGAGGAAACCCTATGAAAACCCTAGATACCAAGTTTTAGCCCAATCGGTAGAATAGTTTAGGCTCTTGCCTGAGGTACAGATATACGGCATTGCGAAAACCACTTTTTCGAACTCGGGGGATCACGAAACGTATACATTCATCAAAATCTCGAGTTCGATTTTTTTTTTTTACAATCACAACACTTTCTCTACCTGTAAGGTAATGCGAAAGTAAAAAAAATAAATATAGATTAAAACAGCCCTAAAAAGAAATACAAGATTAATATAAGCAGATCAATAATCAAAAAGTATTAGATAATAAAATAGAAGAAAGAGGGAAAGAAGAAGTGAGATTTAAGACATTGGAAATAAAAAACACAGAAAAACAGCAGGACAAATCATAAATAGAGGGAAAATATAAGATATAATAGAATAGGGGGCAATATAGTTATCTAGGTAAAAAAGATATAAAAGAATGTGATTCAGAGTACATTAAAGAAAATAATAAGATAACGTAAACCCAAGTTATATGAAAATAAAGGAATTGGGGTAGTATTCAAATACAGGAAGACAACTGACAAAATAAGAAGATAAATTATAGAAAATAAGGATATATACAAATTGACAATACAAAGCTAAAAAAATCATAAAGACAAAAGGATAAAACATTAAAGACAGAAGAAATGAAGAGAGGAAGACCAGAAGTAAAAAAAAAGAGAAGCCATTTGATAAGCTATGATAAAATAAAACATAAAAAAATATAAATTATAAAATCAAATAGTAAATTTTAATAAAGAGAAAGAGGAATATTGAGAATAAAAAAAGAAAGTAAAAAAGACAGTGTAATAATGTATGATATAGAGATGAAGATGAAGAACGAGAGAACGTGTAGGTTTGCACGGGGTGCAGGGCACCTTAATCTTCCTGGAGCCCCCAAGGAACGTGAGTTGGGCGGCAAGCAACGACCCCCAGGAGGGGAGGTTTTACAAGAAGAGTGCTGGTTCATATTAGGGAGCTTTAGGACGAGAAGTGCACAGCTCGCACATATTGGAGAGATGAGATTTCAAGGTGGGTTTGAAAGAAACGCAAGCTAGGTTCAGTAGCTTTGCAGTTTTTATAGCCTTTTTTTTATATACAAAATTTGGCCAAAATAAAATAAAGTATTACCGTACTTACACTGACCAGTGTCCCTGGATACTGATCTATATGTTTCAGGTTTGATTCCCGACGGTACCATAGCTATTTTTCCCGAAAGGGGAATTCTCACAATGGTTCCCATGGTCTGGTTGGTTAGGCTTAAGTTAAGTTTAATATTTCCACTGGCTCCATACCTTCATAATCTCACTATAATCACGTCATCTCATTGAGGGTACGACGGGTAGACAACCTCCGAGGTATATCCTGGGCAACGTTCTGTTCCTATAGAGCGGATAAAAGACTACATACACGGTGACCGAACTATATACTTCATCTCTAACGGTTGAATATGCCATGCACTAGAAAAACCTTGAAAAGTACTTGAATATATACCATTAGCATAGTGGGGGAAATTTAACTCAAAATTTATAAATGAAGAGAAAATGTACTGGCCAAATGATACCATGCCCATGGTAAATATTCAAGAAGTGTTAGTAATATTACCACGTCTAACTATCCGTTCGGGTTATACGCTCAATAATTGTTGATATGACTTTGTGTATATAAATAAACTAAACGTATTTATTGAAGCCATCTTTTATTTATTGTGTGTACAAAACAAATTGTTATAAAAACTGTAAAAATACTGAACTTAACACACTTTCTCTCCCCTCCCCCACCATAAATGTGAAAATTTTGGTTTTAGTTGGAAAGAAGACAATGTGGCAGCATATAAAAGTTGTATATAAATCCTTATCTATTACGATTTTACACCAGGTTTATTAACGGCTTTATTTTAACAGGCAGGGATTAAATGTATCCGCATTAGAGTGGATAAAAGATAGGAACATCTTGATGATAATTCCCTTGTTGTAAACCACCTTCATCGCAACCAGCCGGAATTCTAACCTTGACCTCTCAGTCAGAGGAAACTCTGTATATTGTGAGATTGACGCTTTAGACTGCGTTAACACTGATGTGAATACATTTATTTATTATGAATTGTATCCAAGCTAAATTCATTATCTTTAACACTTATATGATGACAAAAATTTAAATACATTCTTATTTACTTATTCTATTGTACTAGTAGCTTGAAAATTCACTGCTGCACTTACAAAAGTACGCCACCTTTTCTAATCTTGAACTAATTCTATCCAGTCCACCTCATTACACGCTATCCCTATCTTGAGCTAGTTCTATCCAGTCCAACTCATTACAGATATACCTATCTTGAGCTTATCTATCCAGTCTAAATCACTATATTCTATCCCTATCTTGAGATAGTTCTATCAAGTCCACCTCATTACACGCTATCTCTGCCTTGAGCTAGTTCAATACAGACCACCTTGTATCTTTCAAGTCCAAACACGATTTTTTACATAAGCCTACTTGGAGTTAAATCGCTTAAATGCATTAAATAAATTACAGACAAATTAAATTAATCAAGACGTTTGCTCTCAAAATGAGTACAAATTACCAATTAAAAGAAATAGGAAATATAATATAATAAATATATCTTAGAAAATATTTACTTTTCATAAATGTATATTTAAACATCAAATACCAGACATCTTCCTTAAAAATAAGCTTACAGCAATGATAATGATTTCACTAAATAACAATAACCAGTTGAATTTTCTGAAGATCCTTGAAGCTAAATTACCTGCCAAGAGGCATTCCCATAAATAATTCAAAGGTGCCTACTAGATGTTGGGTATAAATGTATCTATCATTGAATAGAATGACTTGAAAATTAAAACATAATCGAGAATGAGTATACGAATGATAATTTATACCTCCAATAATTAATAACATATTTAAAGATCTATAATACGCCTCCAGCTTTCTAATTCCATTACTTATGTGAATGATTTAAGTTGCATTGTTTTAGATCTCATAATACTGGGTGGAGTATCTCTTTATATATATCACTGTCGATTTTAATGCTCCAAACAGGGGTAGTAGATCCCTTTTGACGTGAGTTATGAGCACTTTAGGTAAAATAGATATCGATAAGTTACTACAAGACTTTGTTTGGGCTTACAAAGGAAATATGAACCAAAATTCTGAGTTGCTTTAGTTGTGAAATTTAGTTCTCTAAAATAAATATTAATAACGGTATCGAAATTTCCTTTATTCCTATGTAGATTCTAAAAGGTTCAACTTGTGTTTGAACATTTATTTAAAGATTTTTTATAATTTAATTTGAGTTCATTGAGCTCATAGCGAAAAAAAAAAGACTCGCAAATTAACTGAATTAGGAAATAAAATCACATAACGTTCGCGTGAAAGCAATGATTTGATTTAATTTACCTTCTTTGGAGATGAAAGTGAACGACTTTCACACAAATAAGTTTAATACCCATCCAGTAAGTGATTTCTTGCAAGAAGAAATAAAAAAAACACAAGCACAAAGGACAGTATTTATTTATTTACATAAAGAATAATCATATTTTTCCCTTTGTCCTTTAAGTTATAACAGCTACGAATATAATAAACAACTAATCCAATTGTTAGGCATTAGATTATAATACTGATTTGTTTGATATAGAAGGATTTATTAAGATTTTAAATTATAATTTTATTATATTTATAAACTATCAAAATAAATTAATTTAACTACATATTGCCATATTTAGCTGGTGATTAACCCAAAATAGGTTATATTATTATTATTATTATTAGGATTTGAAAACAAATCAATAAACCTATTATTTAAGAAAAAGGGCTAGGAATTTTGGAAATGAGATTCTACAAATATATTTTAACCATTATTTAAAAATATCATTTCAAACCATTAAAAATTTATACAAACATGTTAAGGGCGGTGGGGGTAGGGAACGCGAGAAAAGGGAAGTGTTTTTTGCAGTTTTTATATTTACACTTTTTTTTAGCCAAAATAAATAAAATATTGCTCCAGTAGAGAGATCTAGTTTAATCTTCTTCACATGGTGAGGCAAACAATTGTTGAATATCTGTCAAGGTGTCCTAGAATTTAATGACAGTTTTTCTCATCAATTTAAAAAGTTTCTCGTCTAATGCCGCTCTGCTCATGACATATATATTTAACAATTGTTTATATCACCATGTGAAGAAAATTAAACTCTATATTACTACAGGAGCAATATTTTTTATTTTGGCAAAAAAAAAACAAGTTTTGCTATAAAAACTACCAAAAATATTGCCCTTATCTCGTGTTCCCTACACTCCCATCTTAAGGTTCCGGGTAGCTTAGTTTTGTACTTTACTGTTTTCTCAACGTGTAGTTCAAGAAGATTAGGATGAACGGAGATAGAAACACAAGGACACCAATAATGAACCATCGCTAAAGTCGGAAATCCTCGGAAGCTGTATCAAAATCTCCTCTTTTTTTTTTCTAAGTGGTGCAGAGCCTCCTTAACGAAAACCCAAGCTTCGTTCAGACTTAGAAGAAGAAACAAATCAAGTCACTGACGCAAACACCATCTGCGTAGTCGAGGATTTGCACGAAGGATATTGATTGTTTAGGATTAAAATAGATTTCCTTGCAGGTTGCAGACGTTCAGAAAACCCATATTATTTAAGAAGTGGCTTGTTGTTTTAAAAAGAGAAGTATCAACAGGTCCCCATAAAATATTCTTGGGTGAGAGCCAATTTTCTCTCAAAATGCGCCTGCTCTCTATAGTTACTACGGATCCAGGCGCATTTTTCATGCCATAGATTCACCTGAATGTTTCTCTGAATGTTCGGCTGAATGCCGGTGTGGTAGGATATTTTTAGACTAGGAAATTTTTAGGTAGTGGTTCCTTGTTAATGCCGCCTGTCAATACCTTCCTTTTTGTTTTTTTCAATCTCTTTGTTAACGCCGCTATGTAGTTCTTAGGAAATCTTTAGACTAGGAAATGTTTAGATAGCGGTTCTTTGTTAATGCCGCCCTTAGGAATTTTGTGTGTGTGTGTGTGTGGATAAAAGTCAGACCTCAGAAAAAATCAGAACTCATTTGTTAGTGTATCTTTTTGGACGTTTATTAATTTGATTGCATATATATTGTTAATGTAGTGTAATATTAACTTAAGACATGGTTGAATGTAAGAGAAGGCTTATGACTTAATTTCGCCATGTAAATAAAGACAACAATAGTAATAATAATATATTAGGGTAGGTTAGGTTAGGCTAGGTTAGGTTAGGTGTCAAATATTCAGGTATGCCACTGTTAAAACCAGTACTGAATATAGACCCATCTAAATATTCAAAGGTTTTGACATAATAATATGATAATTAATGGTTTTTCTTTTTTCTTTTCTAAGATAGGATTAAAAAATACTGGTGTTGATGTGGTGACGGCTTTGATAAATAACAAAGGTGTGAGAGGTTGAATAAAGTATAGTATTATTTTGGTAGGAAGAACAGTAGAAGTTAGTTACTAAAACAATGTTAATATATTCATACATAAAGTTATGCCATCTGCAGATGTTACTTTTGATAGATATTATCAATACCTATCAAAAAACACAAATAATATAAGACAATGTTATCAATGTTGGCCGCAAAGAAATATGTTTTGATTTTCTCTACTGTTCTTCCAACCAAAATCAGAGTATAGCACTAATCCTTGAACACGAATTTCCTAGTCAACATTGAGATTATTAGACCGCTGTTAGGTGTCAAAAGAGATGCCGTGTTATTAGTCTGAATGCAAGAAGAACTCTAGTACAGCATCGGCACGCACTCAAAAGAACGGCATCTCCTTAACACCCAACAATGGTCAAATAAACTTAATGTTGACTAGGAAATTCGTGTTCAAGGATTAGTGCTACTTTATTCAACCTTTCACACCTTAGTTATTTACCAAAGCGTTCACAGCATCAACACCAGTGATTTTTTTAATCCTATCTTAAAAAGGAAAAAAAAGAAAGACAATTAATTAGCCTATTATTATGTTAAAAGCCTTTGAATATTTAGATGGGCCTTTAATTAGTACTAGTTTGAGCAGTGGCATACCCGAATCTTTGACACCTAACCTAACATTTATTTACATGGCAAAATTAAGCCATAAGGGTTCGGCCAGACTGACAAGCGTGCGAGCGATCGCGCAAGCGACTGAGTGGCCAGACTGGCGAGAGTGCGAGCGAGCGCGTAATTAGCAGATAGTTATTTATAGTTGTTGACGAGGAGGCTACGAATCTTGGCTCATTGAAATGAGGGTGGTTTTTGACAAGTGATTTATTGTTGTGGGTTTCTCCTCCTCTCTCCACGCTAATGGTGATTCTTATTTGTAAAGGCCTACTTTGATAATATTGAAGTATTTTAACATATCAGT
>CABFWO010007565.1:0-17410 GCA_902155825.1 Timema genevievae | reverse complement strand
AAGAGAGATCCATTTTGTAGCCTAATTGAACTTTTTTCCTTTTCCAAGCACACACGAGACTAGACATCATAAAATGATTATTGTATCTATTGACTAACTGAAACAAACATTAACACGCCAGATGATCTGTTATTTATAATATTTTCATAATTTGTCGGGTGTTTGTTAGTATTGTACACTTTACACTGCCATATATTATGTAAAATTTAAAAAAAAAAAATTATAGTAAACATTCTTTGTGTGAGCTGCAAAGTGTGGATTCCTTAAACTTGTGGTTACCCAGGTGGCTTTACAACGTGTTGTTTTGTCGAGTATTTGTTGATTGACGATGGTGATAATGTTGTAGGTCCATAAGATTGTTTTTGTACAGAAATGTTGATGAATACTTTCAACTGTTATAATATTAATTGATGTTTACCACAAACTGACGCTTTTCCACAGGATCAGTCTCAAGAGCTGAATCGACAATCAACCGAACCTGGGATCCGCACACCAACGCTCTATCACTGAGCCACCCTGGTTCGTCACAAACCAGGATGACTCACTGGTAGCGCAAAGCCGAAGGTCCCGGGTTCGTTACCTGCGTCAAGCTTGTCATTTTTTAATTTAATTGAATAGTTTAGTATGTTATTAGATGAGTTTGTATTGTATTTGTGTTCTTAATACACCGAGACAGGGATACACGCGTCACGGAACGAACAAAACAATTGGCACAAGTGAAATAAAATAGAAAACACTATATTGTTGTTTTTTATAATTCTATATAATTATGAAATTATTTTTGTATTTGGTAATTTAAAAGTATTTCATGTACTTTTCATCGCGCTAAAAAACATGAAAGTATTTTGAGTTTTACCGGCTCGAGTTTGTGATGGGACCTACCCCGATCAGACTCGGCCTATTGAGACGCTGCTGTATTTAAAGTTTGAATATTCATAGTTATTTAAATTATATAATAATGGAAACTGATAAAATCAAAGAAAAACTGATGAGCGCAAATTTAATGAAGAAAGTCTTAGAGTAAAAATATGTGAAGAATGCAATAATTGTCTCTTCTTCAATATAAATAGTCACACAAACACTAAACTACTCCATTTTGGATTTGTTTAGTTTTATGAATTTCCACTATGATAAAATCATTGTTAAACATAGATATTTAAAATGAGACTCACCTAATTTATACAATCCAAACAAATTATCTCTTCAACTTGGAAATCGTTTGGATTCCAAACATAATTTTTCCTTTGGCAAATACTTTTTTCCGATTCTTTTAAATGGGAGTTTATTTTTAGAATTGGAATCTATGTAGGATGATAAATATCTCAGAACTTATCTCACACGGTCATTTACATATTTTTTAATTTGTTTTATAAGATGACTACACAAAATAACGCCACTTATACTTAGTGAAGAAAATGTAAATTTTGATTAAAAGTTGACAGGCAAAGATCGTATCACATCACTTTATGTATGAACACATGAATTAGATCTAATAATTGTTCTAGCTGTCACATAAGAGTCTTCCTATGAAAATTGGACTGTGACTGTTGTTTTCGAGACTTATCTGAACAACGCAATCTGATTCTTGTCAAGATTCAACTATTCCTTTTAAAAACCAGGTACAAGTACCGAGATCATTTAGGTCTGGTTTGCTGATGGCGGGAGCAGTACTAACCAGGTGTACTGAGGGTTGTTAAGTCCCAAATACTTTCCTACCTCTCCCACGCAACTGGGGTTGTAATTCCTCTATATTCTACCTTCCTCATTTAGTGGCCTTAAATTAGTGAATGGTCACTAAGATTAGCAGAAAACAAATAATTGAATTTCAGAGGTATTCTCGCTCAAATACGTTAGTACCGTGGAACTATTTACTGCCAAGAATCCCCACAACGGAAATTTGTCAATACTAGTCTGATATAGTTAACTTTGTATTTTCCCATTTACTTTGTTTATTACTGTATCTCTCTATAAGGAAAACTATTTTTCGGCCTTTTGAAAAGTGGATGGAAACACATTAAAACCTAGGTCGGTAACATTTGATTTCCTTCAAGAGGCAGCCATTCCTCTTTGTCCAGTGTCAGCAGTGTAAAGTATGAAGTATGTTCCTCTTTTCTTTGTAAAAGCCATATTGTGTTTGTTACTGGTAATTTATTGCAATTTTTCATTTATGAATATCTAAAACTTATGTTAGACCCAACGTAATCTATATGTTATCGAAGTCATTGAGGGTTAATCTGCCATATGAAAAAAAGGATGGTGGTATTTCATTTGTTTGTCAGTCTAGGTGAGGATTGAAACCTGTCCTATGCATAGATTATCGTGGTTAAGTGCCGAGGGTTGCATCATATTTACCGACACTAACGTCAACATCAGGTTCTTACCTTGTGAAGGATTACAATTTTCCATGACTTAAACTGTATCAAATATGCGTGAGCACATTTAAATGTGCTGTTTGTTGCTTTGTAATGTGTTTGTGTGTAAAAAGCCACTTGGGAACTCCTTCATTTATATCAAAAATGAAAAAAAAAGTATTGCAGTGATGGTTTTGTTCAATGTTTTTTTAAATAAATAAAATGCCTATCATAAAATGTCTTTATAGGACTTTGTAAAACTATTTAAAAAATATGAAAAAAATAAAAATAAATTCCTATTAAGTGCATGCAGCAATCATACATTTGTGTTGTGTAGTATTTATTGTTATTTATTAACCTTAAATCTTACATTCTTATATGTGAGTGTTTGGATTGTCGTAATCACGAAGTGGCCGTCCTTAAATTAGGTAAGAATTTTTTTCATGAATTTCTACCCTTCCCCCACTCCCCCACAATTTTTTTTACAGTTTGATAAGTTTGATTATATTAAATCATTAAATTATCTCTAGACATGAGGATTAGTGATCTGTATATATTTTTATTCAAACAAATTATAATAATAATAATTATTATTATTATTATTATTATTATTATTATAACAAAAAGACAGTTGCCATGTGTAATGTAATTATCTTTCTTCAAAATATGAAGGATATATTTCAATTATTTCTATAAAACTGTGAAAATTAGTGATTGAAGTGGAGTTAATCAATGAATG
This sequence comes from Timema genevievae, assembly GCA_902155825.1. NCBI lineage: Eukaryota > Metazoa > Arthropoda > Insecta > Phasmatodea > Timematidae > Timema > Timema genevievae. The sequence goes on along the minus strand of CABFWO010007565.1, from coordinate 14,320 downwards.
AAAATGAAACTTTTAAGAATTTTTTGCCAGAAACTTTTTTTATTTAGATTTTGCCTCACCATAAATATTGATTTTTTTTTTTAATCTTAATGCCAGGATCACGATCAACTTAATGTTAACTTAACATAAAGGATCTCACATTTTTAAATGGAGGCGATCACGATGCAGTTAACTTAACGTAATAGATGTCCTGGGAGGTATTTCATGTTAAGTTAACGTTACTTGAAGGGTATCACGTGATCTAGCCAGCCAATCATTATTTGAGTGACGTCTACAGGGGTATTTGGTAATTCATTTGTTGGTATTATGACAAAGGTTCACTCTTTAGCTTTAGTTCTAGTGATCAGACATTGAAACAAAATAATTAAACTAAAATAGGAAAGCTAGATTTATCAAAAAAGTTTAGTAATAAATATTTATTATATCGATTAAAAACTGTAAACATTTACAGATCATCACTGTACAACTAGTACAAATCACAGATGTTTGGCTCGAGTTATGTTAAGTTAAAGTTAAGTTGATCGTGATCCCAGCATAAGTAAGATGGATTCTATCACCCTCCAACCCCTTAGGTGATTTAAGGATGGCCTCAAATAACTTTAGAGGAGGCAATCTGGGGGTAAAAAAAAAGTGTTGACATAGCCAGGGCTTTTAGGGGTGGTCCCTAAGTACCTAAAAGTCCCCTTTTTTTTACATTTTGGTCCCTAAGTCTCTCTTAGTAAAAATTACTAGTAAACCGATGAAAAATACTATAAACGCTTGCAAAAAAAGTTGAGGTAAGTTGTTTAGCAGTTATTGCTCTGCCTTTCTTACATTTCATCAAACATCTGAACGTGTATTGTTAGAGCATATTCATGTTTGAATATATTGAATTTTGGTGCAATTTTATTTAAATTATATCCCCAATGAAGTAAACTGAGGGTAGATTTAAATATAATATGTGCTCCTCATTGTCTTAGTTCACTTTATTGGTAAATTTAAAATATTGCCAATCTGTTACTTTTTAGTAACTGTTACTTTAATTAAGTTAGGTAACACTACATACTATTTTTACCAAGCAAAAGTTTATTGAAATAAAATAAAAATGTACCAGTAAGCCATCCCCAACCCAAGAAGGTGGTTATATAAAATATTTTACTCTAGAGGGCCAACTAATTCGTAATAACGATGAAAATTAACAAAAATATAACAAATTGTACTTTTGGTGTGAGATCTTATGAAAATAAGGACCTATCGTAAGCCATCCACATCAAATTTTTTTTAAAACTTAAAACATTAAAACACAAGTCATGTGATTGTCTTATGATGTAGCGATGTCACATTAAATTCTAGGCCTATATACAATTTGGTGCATTTTTTTTAGGTTTCGCTATCACAGCAATACAAAATTATAAAGTATTTAAAAAGTGAAAATATTTATTATTTTATTCCATATAATAATTTCAATATGGTATTTGACATGCATTTCAGATGTGATCTTAACTGGCGAATAATTAGGAAACACGGGGGTGGGATATTATTTATTTTCTGAGTTTCCCAGTTGTTTTCTCTAGCACGCAAAACATGTGGTCCCTAAAAGACCGTTTTTTTGAAAATTTTTGTCCCTAAATCTCATATTTAATAAGGTTAAAGTGCTAAAAGCCCTGACATACAAACTAACTTAAATCTAGAACAAACACAACACACACCCAGTCGTTAATTTATCACTGCTATGGGGGAACTCCCCATTCCATAAATTATAGAATAATTGGCCATGCCGGGAATCAAACCTGGAACCCTGAGTAGGGACTAATTACATGGTGGCTACACACAGGGGAAATTTAAATACTTGGTTAGTCAAAGAGATAGACTGCCGATAACAAGCAGGTCGTATCGAGGTTCAGTGTACTGAGGGTAGTTTTTCCACTCTCCCTCTACACAAATGTAGGTACACTTCTTAAAACCATGTGTTTAGTTTGTGTGTACTTTTACAACACTGACTTGATTTTGACATATCATGACGACATTATTACTAAATTTGTTGATTGTTATTAGTTGGATTTAAGGTTTTTTCCAAAGGTAAGTGAGGCTATAGTTTGAAACAATTTTATTTGGTTTCAAAATATAGTTTTTTGAGACCTTGTATAGTCATGCAAGGTAAGACTTTGAATATTACAATTCACACCACTGAGAAAAGTTAAACTAAAACACCCATCATTACATGGACTGTATTTCAAAATAAATATATTTGTTCCGAAATGGGTTTTATCTTCAAAATAAAACAAGAAAAAACTATCTTGGACACTGCAAATTAGGAAACATTTCCTCTTTAAAATATTATTTATGTATTTATTTTGGTTAGCTTACTTAAGATTTTAGTATTATTATGATTATTAGCACCGCGTCTTACTACCCGTTCGGGTTATACGCACTTACACTAATGTGTAATGGTGGGGTGATTGTGAAATGAAATGGAGGACCTACAGTTTAACGTGGAATCCGAACCACGGTGGAGGTCTGGCATTCCACACATTCACAAGTTGTGATTAATACACGTCAGAGGTGAAGGAAGGGTTTGGCAATCAGATAAATCTGTGCCGGGACCGAGGATTTAACCCCGGACCCTCTGTACATAAGTCTGACACCTTACCCCTAGAGCGCTAGATTTTAGTAAAACCATGGCCCGGTAAATGTGAATATAGAGTTTAAATGTTTCAGCACATGGGCGCTTCAAGATATTTGTTGTGGGACTCTAAATAAAATGAATGTGAGACTTAACAGATCGGGACTTGTGGATAGCTCTATAGATATTGATCTTGCCTGCATAAACCTCATCGATGTGCAGGCCGGGAGTTCATGACCAGTTCTCCACGACAACACCTAGTATTGTCATACTTATTATGACTTCATAAAAAAATATGGGAATAATGAGTAAGCAAATAAATGCATTATCAAAGACAACATTAAATAAATAAGACAGTTGGGGATTAGTGATAGGCATATTATTCCTTTTTAAAATAAATTATATCCTCATTACTTAGTACTCACTTAAAATACAATTCTATTTTATACCATTATTTTTAGATATAACACCAATATTGTCGACTGGCACTTAGAATGGCTTTATTTAGAGAATCCATTCAATGTCACCTTCCAGAAGTATATAGATTTTATGACTGGGTAAGAGACAAAAAAAAAAAATAGATCCCTCAGAATGTTTTTAACTTGTTAGTCTAAAAGATCTAAAAGAGAATATTCATCATAAATAAATAAATACTAAATTCCTCCGAAATTAATATTCATGAGGAAAGATGTTATGGTTTTAGATAGAAAAATCATATTTAGCGAGTCTGATAATTTAGGATGTGACAGATGATGTTAAATGAAAAGTTGGAATTCCTGGATTCATTGCTTGTTTTTTCCGAAAATGATGCTGAACATGTATCTGTTTATTAATTCGTAGATATCTTGAAATCTAAGATGAAAAATGTATAACCAATTTACCCAGGCCGGACATCGGTTCTGGCGATTTCTATTGTTCTACTTCAAACTCGTCGATGCCAGACTAAGCCATTTATATTTTATTTTCTTGAGGAAAGAAAACCTACTTTCTTTTTCGTGTTCACGACTTTAATTTCAAATTCAAAAGATTATAAAAGGTAGTTCCAAATCGGGCATAGAGAAACAAAGAATAATATGAAGGTTAAAATTTATGATAGATGTATTAGTAAAGGAAAATAAATATAATATAATAAACAAAAATAACATTTTAGGGGAAAAAATCCGTGAAATTAAAACATACGATGAATAATTAAATATTCAATAAGTAAAAATGTTTGAGTCACGCGGTAATTCAAAGCTGTGAAAAAGTCAGCTTTGCCTGCAAAGAAAGTTTCTTTTCTTACCGTAAGATGTCAGTAGCTGCCGCAACAATTTACAATTTCTGTTCGTGAATATTTGTCTATTGTTATTGAATTAGATAAACGAACTGACGTAAGCACAGTACCAGAAAATAAAAATGTTATATCAAAACACACATCTTAGGTTGCTAGGTGAACATTAATTTAAAATTACGGGAATAATGTAGTATTTAAATTAAGTTATTTGTTGCAGTGTGTTTTGTAGACTCATAGCACCTAGGCCATGGGTTTCAAATTTAAAATGCCCGTAGCCCATTATTGAATTCACGATTCTAGTGGTGGGCTGGGCTGCATTATAATCTGCTAATTTTTGTCAAGTTATCCAAAAACGAGACAGAGCTAACCAACCTAAGTGCTGAGAGCATCGCCATCCAACTTCTGGGTTGTTGACTTGAGAAGAAACAAGATAAAAAGTTATCATACATATGTTCATACAACACATTAAAATATGTGAAATGGAATACATTATCCATGAAATATGACTGCTGTGGAATAGGAATTAACAAATATCTTTTCAAGCTCTCACAGATAATTACATAAAAATTTCAAATTTTCAAATATTTATTTTTATATGGGCTCTATCAATCACCCAATTCCCGTGGATAGCCCTGCACGTTTAGTTTAATGTCAACTTGATCTGTGGTTTGGACCTCCTTATAAATACTTTTCCAATTTCCAAATAAATAATTTCTGTTCGATACTTACATGCTTAATTTTGCTTTCTCTTTACAATAACTTTTTCATTGTTTTAAACGTAGCTGTACTGTTTAATTCTACTCAATCCTATCAGTTAATTTCTGTTAGATATCTTTTGTAATATTTTAAGGAGGTATTTGTGTCTACAGGAGTATTTAAACTTATATTTAGTGAAAATTTGTGTAGTATTTTCTGTTTTCTAGCAAAGCAAGCAAAGTGTTTGGGGAACAATTCCTTCAAGTTGTCCTAAAAAGGTTTAGCCTCCTTGACCGATACTAAAATTGAATCAGAAACTTTTTTTTCTTTCAAAGAGACATTTTTGTTTCTACTTTGATGGTGGTTGTTCTGGAGTGATTATGATATTGAAGTTGACAATGCGTTCCTTAAAGTGTTGGATTTATAAAATCTAATAATTCTAATTATAAACGTATTGACTATCTTAAATTACTCAATTTACTTATAAAAAAAATTCAGAATCGTGTAAAGGATGCCCGTTTTAGAGGAGGTATGACTACTTCATGTACTACGTTAACATAACCTAACTTTTATTTTGCAGGTAGAAATATTGGCCATTATAATCTATATAAGGTAATTATATATTAACTTGAATATGTTTAAAACATATCATTCAGTTATTTTATATTTTAGGTTACATTAAGATTGCAAGTGAGTAAGTTTAGAGCAAAAAATAGTTTTTATTAATCTCTTACCCGCCTCGGTGGCGTAGTTGGCTAACGCGCTAGTCGTGTTGAGCTCGACCGCCGAGGACGGGGAGATCGAGGTTCGAATNATAATCTATATAAGGTAATTATATATTAACTTGAATATGTTTAAAACATATCATTCAGTTATTTTATATTTTAGGTTACATTAAGATTGCAAGTGAGTAAGTTTAGAGCAAAAAATAGTTTTTATTAATCTCTTACCCGCCTCGGTGGCGTAGTTGGCTAACGCGCTAGTCGTGTTGAGCTCGACCGCCGAGGACGGGGAGATCGAGGTTCGAATCTCGGTCGGGTGAACTGGGGGTGGTTTTTCCTAAATGGTTTTCCACTCTCCCTCCACGCAAATGCGGGTTCACTTCCTCTAAATTCAACCCTCCCAATTCCTAATCCATTAGAGTAATTAGTACTTAGGCGTATAACCCGAATGGGTAGTAAGACGCGGTGCTAAATATTATAATATTAATCTCTTGATGGTTTCTTGGTGTTTGCAATAAAACCTCCATGGTTAGCACAACAAAACTTTTTAAAATTTATAAACATTTTGAAATTAAGTTTTGATTATTTCCTCCTTTTAACTCTTGATGACAAGCTTTGTGTTTCTGATTTTAAGAATTTCATTATTTTATTGTTTCAATATACCATTTGTGTTTTTAAGAAACTAAGGATAGTAACTAAATGTATTCTAAAACTCTTGATGGTTGTCTGCCCTGCAGACACAGGAGCCGACGGTAGAGGAACTGAAACAGAAGGGCAACGAGTGCGTGCGAGACAAAAAGTACGCAGAATCGGCTCTCCATTATACGTACGCCATCAAACTAGACCCGAGCAACTACTCTTTGTACAGTAACAGGTCCCTCGCTTTCCTCAAGATGGAGCAATATTATCTGGCTCTGGAGGACGCCAAACAGACCATCAAACTACAACCGGACTGGGCCAAGGTGCGGGGTACACTCAAGCACTTTATGATTAATTAGCTAATGGATAATGTTCTGAATGGGGTGTTAAATTCGTTTTAATCACAAGGGCCACATTGAAAACAAAAGGGCCGCATAAAAAAATAAAATAATGATGTCGCTACATATCATAAGTAAAGATAACTCATTTCAATACCTTATTATGTTAGATTAGACTGACAAAGATGGGAAGATCGGGGTTTGATCCCGGTCAGGTGCACCGAGGGTGGTTTTCCACTCTCCCTCCACGCAAATGTAGGTACATTTCCTCCAAATTAAACCTTCCTAATCCCTAACCCAATATTGTAATTATTGCATAGGTGTACAACCTACACAGGTAGTAAGATGCGGTGCTAATAATAATAATAATACCTTATTTTTGAAACATTAGGACTCGCCCTTTATTTTTTTTCCCATAAATTTGAAACCTTTTAATTGCAGCCGACCTACCCATCACTGGCCAACCAGCACAATCGAAAACTATGGCTTTACAAACACTGATTGTTTGTTTACATACGAGACAAGCATTGCTACTATTTATTTAGTGAACAAAATGTTTCAGCTCACACTTCTCAAACACACGACACAACTCTTCGATTTTAAAGGAACTGAAATGAACATTTAGAGGGACACTATTTGTAGCGTTATTAACAAATCACCGTCTACAAAATAAAATATATTTTAATATGGATGCTTTCAAACTACATTCATCTTGCTACGGTGGACAAACAAGACTGATTTCAATATTTATGTTATCTCTTAACTCTGACGTAAGAAACTAATAAAAAAAAGTTATATGTTCACTGGAGGATCTGACAAACTGCAAGTATCAGAAATACCCGACTCCATCGAGCAATATTAAACTAGTAGTATACTGTAATCTACATTTTGCTAGTTTCTCCAGAATAGTGCCCAATTTTCAAATTTAACACTTTATTTAAAAAATCCTTTATAACATGCCTTGCTTTTTAACATACCATCTTGAAGTGTTAAAATACCACTTCGCCCCTTTTTAATATACCAGCTTGACGTGTTAAAATACCACTTAGCCCTTTTTAACATACCAGCTTGACGTGTTAAAATACCACTTCGCCCCTTTTTAACATACCATCTTGACGTGTTAAAATACCACTTGACCCCTTCCCTTCCACCCCATCTGTTTTGTTTAAAAGTTTCACTATGTTGACATACTCACCAACTATCTATCTCTACCTCTTTCTTACTAACACCGTACAGTCACTTTCATGAAAAGAAGAGTCTGGCCAAATTGAATGTTAGTTCTAGAATTATTGTTATGCTACTTGTAAACAGTAAATATTGATGTACAAATTATAGACTAAATTATACTATTACAGGTGAGTCTCAACAACTTGAGGTGAATTTGACCGAGACAATACCATGGTGTCTACTCAACTTGACCAATGAAATTCCCGACTTTTTCCCCTGATTATTTCTTAGAATTCCCGACTCGACAGTATGTCACACCCTTCTACCTTGCTCCCCCCTTTTTTCGATACTCTATTCATAATAAGTTTTTAATATTTCAATAAAGATGTTGTTTTATTTGTATTAACCTAGTCTACGAGATATTAGAAAATTATAAAATATATTACACACCTACAAAAAAATTAAAAAAATAGACAGTTTGAATCATATCGTAATTTACTGATTTAATGATTATTATATCTCATAGTTTGATTAAAACAACATTATCCCAGATTTTTGGTTGTAAATTACCAAATTCCCAACTATTCCCCGACCATTTAAAATTGCCGGTTAATTCCAGTTTTCCCTGGACGGTAGACACCCTGCTATACCTATGAACATAAAGTGTAACACAAGAAAAGTTGTGAGATTAGAGAAGTTGTGAGTTAAACAACAGTTAGAAAAAAGTCAATACTCAATAAAAACAAAAAGACAGCCAGAATTTACTAAACCCTAGCGACTATACACAATACAATGACTAAACAATAGACACATACTCAAACACATTCAACACACATGACAATATGTTAACGTCACTGAAGCTATAACTTAAAATGTTCTAGTTTTTTAACATCCAAAGGGATGAGAGGAGGGAAATTTCTTGGAAACACATTTCTAACCAAACCCTGGGTCCAGGATCTTGAGTCTGAGTCGACTTGAACTTGGTGGCTTGCGATGATTTCGCTCAAGTGTTCTAAAGTAAAGAGTATTTTCCGAGACCATCGCCCCTCAAACAGACACACATTTGTTTCTGTCCAGGGCTATTTCCGTAAAGCTGAGGTGCAGTTCTCGACGGATCATTTCTCGGAAGCGTTGCAATCCTACACCCAGGCTCTGAAACTTCAGCCAGACGACCCGGGCATAAGAGACGCGATATTGCGCACAACCAGGAAGATGCAACAAGATAGAAAAGGTTAACCTCTTGATATCGAAACATAATATGTTTAAAATAGAAAGAGACGATTTTTACTCGAGAATTTAAAGTTATGTTCTGTTATTTAAATAGCATAGTTAAATGAGATACAAAAAAAAAAGTATTTCACAAATACTGATCAGTTTGTTGGGTTTTTTAACATTGTGTTTTTACTATCCGTTTGAGCTGTACGCTTACGTACTGTTCTTGTGATGAGAGGAAGTGCACCTATATTTGCATGAAGGGAGAGGGAAAAACCATTGGAAAAATCACCTGATTGGCAGTTCAGTCTTATTGCGAGTGTAGTGCCTTGGACTTTCAACCACCAAAACGGGTAGCACCGCATATTGGGTTATCTGAATATTTACACCAGTGGCATGGGGACGAGGATGATAGATTATTAGCACCGCGTCTTACTACCCGTTCGGGTTATATGCAAGGAAGATAGAATTGATAGGAAATGTACCCGCATTTCTCTGAAGAGAGCTTGGGGAATCATGTAAGGAAAACACACTCACTTACTTTGGTGGTCGAATGGTTTAAGGCGCCATTGTCACAGTAGACTAGACTGCCGATGACTAGGAGATTAGGGTTCGAATTTGGGTCAGGTCTACTGAGGTTGGTTTTCCAAAATGGTTTTCCACTATCCTTCCATGCCAATTTAGGTGCACTTCCTCTAAATATAGCTTTCCTAATCCCTAAAACCACTAACATAATTAGATGATAAGCGTATAACCTGGACAATTAGTAAGACCCGGTGCTAGACAATGTTGTGTGTGTTACAGCGGACGAACAATATTCGTGGTTGGGAGCTGGCGTAGGGATCATCATGGGGGTGGCAATAGTGTTTGCCGATCACATCCTAACACACAAACCCACCCTCACGGTGAGTTGTCCGGTTAATAACTGACTTACATTTATTGTCTCCAGACTAATTGCTGGAATCACAAGCCTACTGGGAAATAAGGCAGACCTATGGAGAAACAGTTGCGCAAGACGAAAACTAGCTATAGTTGTGTCAAATTCTAATTTTTGTCCCTCCATGAAGAAAACATAAAATAAAGACCTACATTAATATTTATTATCAAGTGTTTTGTCTCATGACAGGTCCACTCCTTTTGTCGGTGAACTTAAACCACCAATGCACCCTGTTTGATGTCTCCTCCTTCCTAAGCTCCTCTTTCCCTCAACTTTTCCTTCTATGACATAGTACAGAAGATAGTTCCTCCTAAGGATGTGTCCAATCCAGTTTGCTTTGTACCGAAGAATCACATCCAAAATAGTTCTCTTCTCACCCACTCTTCTTAGGACTTGTTCATTTGTCTCCCTGTCTGTCCACCTGATCTTCTCAAGTCTTCTCCACCACATTTCAAAGCTCTCCAAGTATTTCTTTTCCATCTTCCTGAGAGTCCAAGTTTCTGCTCCAATGTCTTAAGCAGATTGCATCTTAACTTGCTGCACCTAAGCAGTCTAAGCACTATCACCCTGCGAGGACTCTGGTTAACCTGCTGAGAACACTTCCCCTCTTCCTCTGACGAGTTTATACGCTCACTATACTAATTGCGCCTTGGAAACATTGACTTGCTTTTTAAAATTACATTTTTCTTGTTTCCTATTCTAGATAGACAAGTGTTACCATGGACTTTTTTAATCTACATCCTGGCAAGAAGGCCATTTCCCCAAATAAACCACATATCTCAAGTTGTAGACAATTAAAAAAAAAGTTTACATAAAACTGATTCAAGATTGAACAAAAAAAAAGCTCTATGAAATGATATGACTATATCTATAATTATTTTAGAATGTATGGTTTTGGTTTCAACGACCCTTTAAAAAGATAATTCACAAATGTGGGAAATCTTATCTCAAATTGCAGTGACGTCACAGTTAGGAAACATCCTTAAGATAAACCTCTTTTCAATTTTCCATCCCCCTTTGTGAACTCACAATGTGTGCCCTGCAGCCCCAGTCAGGAGGCGAGTGTAACGGAAACTGGCCGCTTGTTTTAGCATCCCCTCCTGATGGCGTTACTCACGATCGCGGTGGCCATGGTTGGATACGGGGTGATGCGCGGCTACCGCTACTACACCAAGTGCCAGCGACTGTCTCTCCTCGAGGCTCCGCTAGACCTGCTCGGTGGTGAGAAAATTACCCTTTTAGCGACAACAGGTTGTTCTTCCTCCCCCGCTAAACCCCTACATCACCTCGACGGTTCTTGTTTCAGACGATACCAAACCGGCACCATCCAAAGAAGAGCCCCAGGAGAGCAGCAAAGAAGAACGAACACATCGGTACACGAAGGCCCAAGCCCGCCAGAGATACAAGAAAGGGAAAAGCTAGAATCGCACTCTAGACTCTTGGTTCTTTTTCACGCTACTGTACAGTAGATATTGTTTCGTGAATCTTGTCACACATCTTTATATTCTATCGTCTACTCCACTAATGTACTTTCCTTTTATGGCGTTTTACTCTTGCCTTACCGTTTTGGCCTTCGCGGATTTTCACTCCAATTTTCTATACAAGTTTTTTTACTATTATTTTTCTTCCTCCTTATCATATCTAAATAGATAGATAGTAAAAGTATGTATTAATGGTATCATAAAGATTGTGATAGATGGTGGATTTGCAACATTCTTTTCATAGACTGATTTTTACACCTTTTTTTGTTTTATGTGCAATAATTTAATTTTCAATGTTAATATTATTTCATTAATTAACCTGTAAGTTTGATGTATATAGTTTAGTTACTATAGGATTGTGTTGAGTGCACTATTTATATGTTCAAACACTCATCAGACAGTAGGAATATGGCTGTCGACAAAAATAGTTACATCTTTTATAAGGGTTTGTGAAGTCTACTTTTTGGCTATCCAAAGCCGAATTGAATTATACGAAATATTCCCAAATTGAAATCAGAAAAATGGTATATGTTGAAAGAGCTTATTTTCAAGGATTCCTCCTAGGTCTGTATTGAACACCACTTTTTAGTAAAAGCAGAATAAAACGAAGATAGCCTTGGCATTTAAATTCAAGTTTTTTAAAAAAATCCATGTTTTTTGTTGGATAGTTTAACTCGCTTCGGTGTCAGCGTGGTCTAACGCGCTACTCTCGCAGTAGACTGGACTGCCGATGACGGGGAGATCACAGTTTGAATCCCAATCAGGTGTAATATATATATTTTTTACAAAATGTATAACATGCTTTATTAACCTTTAAGTTGATAAGTCAGATTCACTGTAGATCTTTGTAATCTTTATTTATAATTTTTATAACACCACAAAAATTACTACTAAAAAAAATCAACTCAAATCTGTATATCAGCCTTGAATATTTTTAGAAGTGTGCAAAACTTAGAAAACTTTTGACTTGGCTTCAGTTTGAAAATAAAATTCTGCCTTCGACAATCAAGGAGCTATGCCAATGAAAGTATTTAAAAGAAAAATAGATATTTGTGTTAACTTAACATTCACATATATCTTTTTAGCACCGCGTCCTGCTACCTGTTTGGGTTATATGCGCCAGACCTTTATATTTAAAGTAGTTAAATAACTTATTGTGATAACTCAGTTTATCATCTTAACATCTAAAGTATTTTCCAACATTAAATATTTAAACTTTGATTTAGCTTTGGGAATATCTCGCATTATTCGATCCAACTTTGCTTCGAATTAAAAAAGTGTACATCACACTCCCAAATCTTTCATAAGTTACTTACATTCTGTGTGCTTATCATTTAAACTCTTTAGTTAAATAATGTGATTGTACATTAAAATTGATAGTTTTTATTCATTGTATGATTATTTTATTTTTTTTATAACTGAGATGTGATTATTTTTGTCATGTTATTTGTTTTGTATGAATATGACTCGGCTCATACAAGTGTTTGTGTTAGTAGAAAATATATGTTTAGCATTGTGCACTATTATTAAAAAACAGGAGAATTAAAGGATTATTAGTTAAAAGACCTGACTTACATTGATTGGAAACTTAAATCTTATTGTTAAGTGCCAATTTTCAACGATTACTTTATTATGTGTTAATAAAGTGGCAAGGAAACCGGGTGAGGAGAAAATGAAAGCAATGATGTTTGGAGATGACTTGATGGTATGGAGGGAGAAGGAAGAGGAAGTACAGGAATGGAATGAGGAGGTGAAAAAGAGTGGAATGAAATTTAGTATGGCGAAAAGTGCAGTGGCTGTGATGACAAGGCAGATAACAAGGCCAAGGAAAGTGATAGAACTGGATGGAGTAGAGTTGAAAGAAGCAAAGAGAGTGAAGTATCTGGACAGTGTGATTGAGACAAAAGGGGGGGCCAGCAGGGAGAGATTTTATACAGGTGTGTAAGAGGCCTACTTTGGAAAATAGAAGTGCCCCTGAAGAGACCCCAAGGAAGACGACAGCAAGTATGCAAGTGAGAGGAGGAAGAATGATGTAAGGACAGAGGGAGATGGAGGCGTTTAACTAAACAGACCTGGCCACAGGCTGGAAACAGTTGATGATGATGATTATGATGATTATATTATTTAGCATTCAATTTAAAAAGAATGAACTATCTTAATTGGTTCTGAAAATTGAAAAAATGACACCTGGACACGGGAATTAAACCCAGGACATTTGGTTTAGCACGCCAATGCTCTAACCACTGAGCTATCCAGGAGTCGTCCCGTGCCCAGGGTAATTCTTCACCCATTTAAGGCAGAGTCTATGATGGACGTGCGGAAATCGTCGGCTACAAATGCGTGCAATGGATGATTCCTGAATAGCTCAGTGGTTAGAGCATTGGCGTAGTAAGCCAAATGTCCCGGGTTCTATTTTCTGTGTCCAGGTATCATTTTTCAATTTTCAGAATATTATATATAGATAGAGAATTCCTCACTAAAAAGCATAAATCATAGATTTTCTTATCTTAATTGGGATAAATTGACACTCTTCAAGACATACTACATTCCTATCTTGACGTACGCTTTTGAGACCTGTACCATTACCAACAGAGACAATTGATTACAGGTCTCCGAAATGTTAAGATCAACGTTAAGAAGAACTAGAGACCAGGTGAGGTTATCATTCTGGTGTGCTGACGACATCGAGGATTTGAATCCAATACAATTGAGCATCCAAACAACGATCAAATTAAAATAGAGTTAATAGTGGTACCCCTGGAAGGACTCTCAAATGACTGTCGACCAGTAGGTATAAAATTGTGTTTCAATAGTGGACATGCAGGAAGGTAACATGTATTTTTATCCCCTAAAGGGTAATTTATAAAATTATAATAGTGCACACACCTTTGCTATTCATTTTCGTTAACTGTCCAGCCGAAGACTTGGGGAGACTTTAAGTATCATAGTCTGCTCTGCCGTTACACCCCTTCCCATGTCTGGATAAAGTTTGGGCTTTACAGACACATTTTTTGAGAAATTATTCAAATTATATTTAAACATTAGTTGAAAAAGAATATTTAATAAAATGTTCCTTTAAATGCTGTGCCTCTCAAAGATTTGCTATAGTAAACCACACATTTCAGACGATGAAAATACTATTTTAGGAAGTTTTTATATATGAAAAGAGTGCATTGAGCAAAAATATTTAGTGATAAATAAAATGATAGAATATTAGGAAAATGGTAGAGCACAAATAAAAGTAACAACACTG